>JBBPBX010037145.1:3368-31078 GCA_038048925.1 Garcialebias charrua | reverse complement strand
TGTGAAGTATTGATTCTTACTGTATGTTTTTTCAAAACATTATTTATTACTTTCCATGTCGCCTTTATATTACCACCACTTCTGTGCAATAAGTCACTATAATATTCTTTCTTATGCTTCCTTATGATCCCTACTAATTTATTCTTATATTTCTTATACTTATCTTCTGCTTCCTGTGTTTTACATTTCAGAAAACATGAATATAAATGATTCTTCTTTTTGCATGCATTCCTTAATCCATTAGTCATCCATGGTTGGTCAACTATTTTCTTCTTGGTATAATTTTTTTGCACATAGTGTTTTTCATAAAGAGTTTCCAAAATATTCATGAATATATCATATGACTTATTTACATCATCAACATATACATTTTCCCAATTTTGATTAACGAGATCTTGCTTTAGTTTATCTAAAGCTTTTTTAGATGTATTTATTATTCTATTCGTATTAGTAATTGGTTTCACAGTATTATGATATTTGTTATCGATAGTAAAAACCGGCAAGTGATCGCTCAGATCTGTCATCAAAATACCACTAGTTACATCTTCATTATTTATGTTTGTAAATATATTGTCGATTACTGTAGCACTATGAGTTGTAATTCTAGTTGGTCGTGATATCAGTGGGTAAAGGTTTAATGTATTCATGGAGTCTATAAATGTACTAACATTGTTTGAATCTTTTGTATTCCCCAAATCAATGTTAAAATCTCCACATAAAAATAATGTTTTATTGCAAGTTTTTTCAAGTAGTTCTATGACTCTATCTGTAAAGAATTCAACATTAGAGCTAGGTGGTCGATATACACAACTAAATATGATGTTTTTATCGTTTGTGTTATTTACTTCTATTGTTATCATCTCAATTATATTATCATCAATAATTGACTTTTCATCAATTAGTTTACAATTTACTGTATTATTCACAAATAGAGCCACACCACCACATTTCCTATTATTTCTGTTCATATTATATAATTTATACCCCTCGATATAGGCATTGTCCATATTTTCTTCATTAAGCCATGTTTCGGTAAACGCTATTATTGTGAAAGTCCTATTTAGTAATTTTAAGTAATCCGTTATCATAGAAATATTAGCATGCAAACTCCTACTATTGAAGTGTATTAATGATAATCCGGACTTAGTTGAACTTAAATTAACAGTATAATATTCACAGTCCTTTGTGACCGGAAAGAAACTTGCATCAATCTCATCATCAAGACTATAGATTTTCGATTCATGATTGCCAACCTCCATCATAGATAGAGATGTTCTTTCACCAAACTAATATGTTTCGACATATTAGTAGTCATCTAATCAATATTTTTCCAATTCCTGCAGTGTTCTTATAATTTTAGCTTGTTCTCCTTCTTTTACCTTTATCCATACATTTCCGTTCCTTGTCCATGTTGCTGCAATTTTTTTATTTTTCTTTAACAACCTTGCTTCTCGAGCAATACTGCTATTCTTTTTTGTTAGATGTTCATTTATATAGACGTTAGTCCCTTTTAAATTTCTTGCTTGCATAATCACACCATTCCTTGATTTTCTATTAACAAATCTGATAACAACAGCTGGTTTACGTTTGTCTGCTTTGTTAGGTAAAGTGTAACAAGTTGAAATGTCATCATGATCAATATTAATATCTTTGTCTTGCAAAAATGAGACTACTTGTTTTTCCAACGTCTGCAGTTCTTCATGTGATGCATCTTCCGTAGGTACAGTGCCATCAGTAGTCCTTGCGTAGGACCTAGGCTTTATTTCCAAGCCTGATATAACCAAGTTTTCTTGACGTGCTTGTCTTTCCAAGTCATCAACTTTATTTTCAAGATCAATAATTTTTTTGTCTTTTTCACATATTTGAATTTTTAGCTGTTTTACTTCTTCAAATAAATTAATTAATTGTTCTTGTTTAGAAGATAGCTTGGCAATTTCCATCCCCATAAAGTCCAAAGACTTTTTTATGTCCTCCATATTTTCCAAACTTTGTTCCTCCAAAGCTTCCTTCTTTCCTTTTCTTGGTTTATTTGACATTGTTTACTTACAACTGGCCAAGTAATGTCTACAGTCTGGTCCGTTGTCGCCCCCGCTCCTCGATGGTAGCTGACTGCTACTACACCTAAAAAACCAGCGACGAAAGGAAAAAAAGAAAAAGAAGAACGGACTTCGCAGCCCCTGCTGACCGCTGAGTTCTCCCCCGAAGAAGACCTGCTCCAACAGGTCACACAGATCCGACGACGGCAGCTCGAAGCACAGGCTCCTGCACAGTAGGCCCAATGCAGCAGATCGTCCTCCCAGCGACCCCACCACCGCAGCTCCCTCGGCTCGGTGGTGTTAGCTTCACCGCCAGGCCTCTCGATCAACCGGTCAAAGCACCGGCTCCAGCACGGCAGGCCCAATGCAGCAGATCGTCCTCCCAGCGACCCCACCACCGTAGCTTCCTCGGCTCGGTGGTGTTAGCTTCACCGCCAGGCCTCTCGATCAACCGGTCAAAGCAACGGCTCCAGCACAGCAGGCCCAATGCAGCAGATCGTCCTCCCAGCGACCCCACCACCGCAGCTCCCTTAGCTCGGTGGTGTTAGCTTCACGGCCGACCTCTCAATCAACCTCTCAATCAACCGGTCGAAGGCGGAGGCCCAGTCACGAGGCTCACCAACCCCGGTAACCCCACCACCGCAGCTCCCTCGGCTCGGTGGTGTTAGCCACACGGCTAAATTCTCAGCGAAACAGCCGAGGGCCGAGGCCCAATTGCGAGGCTCACCAACTCCACAGCAGCAGTTGTGCTCCAAGTCCGCCACCCGGACCCTGGATCCCCGGACCCAGCAAGACTCCCAGGACCAGAACAGCAAGTCGGTCCCCAACAGTACTCCAGTCAGGCAAGTTAATAGCTTGCGTTCATCTTATGACGATCTGATGAAGCCAATAGGACCACATCATCTGCAAAAGAGAAGGCATTCAACCACGCCCCTCGGGGGGCCCTGTGGGGGGTATTTTGGGAGTATGGGGCACCAACAAGCTTGCAACCACAGTTCATTATAGGTTCAACCTAATTATAATTGATTGAAACACATTGATTGTTTCTCCAACAATGTAGAAAATTCTTACCTAAAATGACAAGGAAGTTCATGCTCAATAATCCAGGTACCAAATCCAATAATTCTCAGTCAGGTTAACTGGACAGCATGAACTTTCTTTCCTTGAACCACGTTGGCTGTGGCTGCCTGCCTGGGAGGAGTCGACGAGGGACGGCCTCCAGAAACCTTCTTGGCTCCAGCAAACTGGTTGGTCCACTTAAAGCTCCACTGACATGTTCTTTTAACTTTTCAAAAAATGGCACAACATATATAAATATTAAGATAGACCTCTGACCGTTTTTGCTAAAATAATGTTAAATGAATGAAAATTTCTCTCAAAATAGTTTAAAATTAGCGCCGTTTGTTTAGACCGTAAATCCGGATCTTCCGGTCACGTGTCAGCATTCCCGTTTCTGACGTCACGTCCGATACTGAACTCTGCTCAAACGACAAAAATATAGACGCATCCGTCGAATTTAGCCATTTAAAACTACATTATAGCGAAGCCAAATCGCTATAATGTAGTTTTAAATGGCTAAATTCGACGGATGCGTCTATACTTTTGTCGTTTGAGCAGAGTTCAGTATCGGACGTGACGTCAGAAACGGGAATGCTGACACGTGACCGGAAGATCCGGATTTACGGTCTAAAAAAACGGCGCTAATTTTAAACTATTTTGAGAGAAATTTTCATTCATTTAACATTATTTTAGCAAAAACGGTCAGAGGTCTATCTTAATATTTATATATGTTGTGCCATTTTTTGAAAAGTTAAAAGAACATGTCAGTGGAGCTTTAAGGTGTTTACTGCTTGGTAGGGAAACAGTTCACTGGAACTCCTCTGACTGATGATGCCCTCCAGATAGAGGGGGAAATGTTTCTATAAAAAATAAACTGTCCAGATGACCCGATTGAGACTTATTGGATCTTACTTAAAATGTTTATTCCTTTTAGCATATTAACGTTGCGCTTGTGTTTACACTAGCCCCTTTCAAAAGACAGCTCAGTCCGGGCCTGATGCGTGTTCAGTCCTCCAATGAGCATTCAGAAAAAACATGAAGGCGGATTGCCGAGTAAATTTTACTCGCCTCTGATGCGCCCCTGATCCGCGACCAGAGGTAGTGTCAGATCAGTACCCGAGCCGGGCAGACCCACTTGTGAATGCAACCCGTGGATCCGCGCTCAGAACATGATGATATCAGTGAGCGACCGCAGGATTAATCAGCAAGCAGATTTATTAACAAGGGAATATTAAAAATGACACGAAACAGCAACTTGTAAAAGTTAGTTTCGCTCTTTTTTCCCTCTCTCTCTCTCTCTCTCTCTCTCTCTCTCTCTCTCTCTCTCTCTCTCTCTCTCTCTCTGCAGCGGAGGAGCTGTGTGTGCGCGCGCTGGAGGGAGACAGTAGATTTATTACTGAGGAAATATTAAAAATGACACGAAACAGCAACTTGTAAAAGTTATTTTCACTCTTTTTTTCCCTCTCTCTCTCTCTCTCTCTCTCTCTCTCTCTCTCTCTCTCTCTCTCTCTCTCTCTGCAGCGGGGCAGCTGTGTGTGCGCGCGTTGGAGGGAGACAGTAGATTTATTACTGAGGAAATATTAAAAATGACACGAAACGACAACTTGTAAATGTCTGAAGTCTGTCCCACAATAAATACGTCGCGGTCCAGTTTATGCTCAGCTGAGTTCTGCTCCACGCCTCTTTTGGAGCCGCGCTGTGGGTTCATTTCTGAACACGTTTATGTGAGCGGGACCTGCTCGCCTTCAACTGTGGTCTTATGAATGACCCGGGGAGGATTAAAGCCGGCCATGTCTGTGCGGCAATTGGGCGGATTTGACTTATGAAAGGGGCTTCTGATATATTAAAACAATGACATGTATACTGCATCGGATCAGTATGACAGCACTTATCCTTTGATAGCTTAAGTGAGGTGAATCTGTTTCAAGGCACGCCAACGCTTGATGAGTGACTCCATATTGAATTAATCAGCCCAAATAATTGACGTCCCAGTGTGGTCACAGGTTACAGTATCTCAGATCCATGCCAGAGGATCAGAGGAATCACTTCACAAAGCTGGTAATGACTCAAAAGTGGTGGAGGTGTGGAGAAATGCATGAGGCATTTGGAAATAGTAATTATACAGCATCCAGAGCAAACAATAATCACTGTTTATTACAGACAAAGAACAATACAAAGTACCAAACAACCCATCAAGCAACAAGAGCAGAGAAAACAACTTTGAGACAAAAACTTGCAAAGAATGTCGCCTCACATAAAAATACATCAGATCTCTTTTCTTTTTGTGTGTGTTCACATTACAAAAGCTTGTGTTTGTGGTGCTACGTGCACAGAAAATGCATTTCATGTTTGTCCAAAAAGAAAAACATATTCAACAAATAGAGAAAATAAGTGTGCAAATGTCATTTACTTTAAGCCACAAACACCAGATTTCAATTCAATTTTTCATTTATTCTTCCTTGAAGATTAATTTTCATCCACTGGACAGAAATGACAGCAAAAGGCAGTTGGAACAAAATATCAAAACAAACATATTTTTTAAATGGATTGGTTTGAACACATTTAAAATAATACAATACAGAATAAATTTCACATTGTACTGCACAATCAATTTTACACAACTTTAGAATACATACAAAAAATAAATGTTTGGCACAAAATAATTTATTTTATTTTTCTCCACTCTGTATTAAACTTGTAATTACACATTTGAGAAACCTGAATTTTTTTCTGTCAAAGAGGACTGAACTGCAAATACACTATAGACTCCACCAACTCTAACATGGTACCTTGTGAAAACATATTTACACATTCCAGACTTTTACTTTTGGGGGTTTCAGAGTAGATAAATCACAGAAAAGTGCTGCATACTGCAGACCCTGCCAATATTCATTCTTAAAGCCCAGCTCTTCTCCCTGGCTTTTGACAATATCTGAGATGTTGACTTTTATTTATTTATTTCATTTTATTTCATTCTGACTGATTGTATGACTGTATGAATGTTTTATGTGTACTACACTTTGGTCATGTGGGTGTTTAAAGTGCTCTATAAATAATGGTATAGTATTTCCATGAATTATTGCCATAACAGTAATCTGTCTCTGAATAAAGAGTTATGCATCTGCACTGCAGACGTTCCTCCCTGGTGATACACTGACCACTGACCTTCACAGACTCTCCACAGTGATCGTCTTCACAGTGACCAGAGTAGCGTAAAAGGCTTTGGTGCGTCTGTCATGTTAAGACTAATCAAACTACTCCCTCCAGAAATCGTGTTCAGGTGATTTTCCATTAGCACAGTAGCTTCAAGTGAGTATCTGATATCAGCATCTTTCTGAGCTGAGGCCTGTATTAAAGGTCATGTAATTCAGACATCTGTGTTTTTCCTCTGGAAGTAAAATTAAAATGTCATGGCGGTGTGCATTTGGATGAATTTGAATTACATGGCTTTAGTTGTGGAGCCAAACATTTTGCCACGTCAGTAAAATACTGGTAGAACAACGCTGAAAGAACAAAACATCAGGGCTGCACAGAATAGGCATCGTTATTCACTTAGAAGGATCGAAATAGACAGAAACTGGAAAACGTAAGACTTCTTGCTTGATATGTAATCTCTCTTGTCATAAAGGTCTGAAATATTTACTCATTTCTTACTAGTTCAATGTTAACTCCAGCACCAAACACTGATCAACTCCTGATCTACACCAAACCTTCACAGGTACAAATGTAAACTCAAGATCAAATCATGACTTTCATCCGGATGCATAATAAACAAAACCTCAATATTTAGTTTTTTTTTTCTCCACCAAATAGGCTCCAGTGATAAACCTGGGTTGGTGGTAGCCATGGTTTTTAACATGTTTTTTTTTTTATTCACAGCCAGATAATCGATTCAGATCCTGCATCTTTTCCAGTTAAATATTAATCTTTCTCTTTATATTTTGTTGTTCTAAATATTCCAGTAACATGTAACATCCCCTCCCCCCGCACACACAATCCACTAGTCCACTCAGTGTACAAGAGTCAAGTTCCTGTCAGATCCATCCAAGTTACAGCTTCACTTTTAAACCATCAAGGTGGAATAGCAGAGGTTTTAACAAAATTTCAAAGACTGGATGAGTCTAAAAAATGGGAGTACTCCCCCTTTCTATGCATAGGACAATTAAAATTAGCACTGCACTACAATAACCATTTTAATGTTTCTGTCTTCACCTGTTTCAGACCTTAATTGTTGGTATTTTTATATGATCTGTTATTTTTTATATTCTCTGGTATTTTGTATTCTTCAGTAATTGACAATAAAAAACTAGATTGTACATCCTGAACGTTTATTTATTTGGTACATTAGTTAGTTGTCTTTGACTTCAGAGTAGCAGAACAAGGGATGCACTGAGGAGGTGTGCACACAAACTACTGGAAAAGCGTGGCCTAATTTGAGTCGGATCCTGCCGGAACAGGATCTGGAAACTCTTATTTTGACAGGGCATGTTCCGGTAAGTCTTTGCTCGGATCTGGTAACTCTCAGGCTTACTAATAATAAAGTTATGAACAAATATGACTGCCATGAATGAATAAAAATTACATAAACACTAATTTTAAACACAACAGACAATTACAAGTAATATGAGCTGCCTCTTCAAGTATAATTTCCACCTCTACCCTTTAAAAAATCTCAGCGCCTAAAAGAGTGGCAGAAGTGGGTGCTGAGCTTTTCAGGCCATCGTATGTGGTCAGGAGCCCACAGGCAGCCGTAGGCAGGCGCCTAGAGGTTCACATGTGGAGTCAGACAACAATGAGCAGGGATAGTGTCAGGCTTGGTTCTGAGCCTGACTTACTTGGCGGTTCCGTCAAGTAAGAGAGAAGGGGTGGGTGCTTGACAGAAGTGGAGTGTTTACAAATGTAGGTAAATGTAGACGTTTAACAACCCCTTAAAATACAACAAAATGCAGGAAATCACATCTACTTTATTCAAAATTTTCTGCAGAAGGCGGGTGACACCCTTGACAGGTCTCCAGTCCATCACAGGGAGTGATAAAGACAAATGAGACAAACAATCATTCACACTCTCACTCACACCAAGGGACAATTTAGAGTCACCAATCAGACTAACATGCAAGTTTTGTTCTGTGGGAGGAAACTGGATTACCATTCAAACTGGAAAACCCATTCAACATGGAGAGAACATGCAAACTCAACTTAGAAAGGCCCCAATGGGGATGTAATTTAGTAACCTTCTTACTAAGAGGTGATGGCTCTACCGATGGCACCAAAATCTGTACACACCACCGGTATTGGAAACTATGTGGTGGAAAACCCACTATGGAGGGTTCACGATCACATCAGGCCAAGATGACAAAAAACAATTACATTTGAAGCTAGATGTTAATTTGAGTTGACCGTTGCAGCTGACCTAACATCGGGAGGACCCCAGCAAGCTCAACAGAGTGGCGGTGTCTAAGTCAAATCTGAAAACATGTCATGAGTGAGCAGATCAAGTTCTTTTTTTAAATAATTTACATTTGATCAAAGATGCCAATGCATAAGCAGGTAAGCAACATTATTAAAAAATTTAAAGGTTTTGTCTGACTTGTACCTTGTGCAGCTTTGACATATATGATCATACACCAAAATATGTAGCTTGATTGGGAAAGGTGTGCACATCAAAACATTGTAGACAAACAATGTTAAAATAAAATGCAAGAAAAAAAAAGATCAGTTGGATTTCGGTGTATCATATGAGAAAATGAGACCTCTTTAGGGCTCTACAGCTCAGTCATATTTCACATCATTCAAAGTTTAAATGTGTCACAGAAAGTTGGACTTTACATGACCTGGCTGGCTTTTGATTTGACAATATGAACATAATCAGGGTTTTATGATTTGTTTTTAAATATTTTACCATGGAATGCTGTTGATGTTGTCACATTAAGGTTTGAACTAAAATTTCCATACATTTGAATTCACACAATTCTCACTCCCACATCTCTTTTTGTTACATTTACACTTTTTACATCAAAGCATGGGCACTTTTGTTTTCTTTCACCCAGTGTGTCTCTCACTGCTATAATAATTTTTTTTATCCTTCCAAAATGCAGAGTGCATGCCTATGCCGCAGCAAATTTAGGAAACTTTTAACTCAAATTGTTTGCATAAAAACTGTAAGTGATGAGTCTATTTAATTTTCATACTTGACCTATTTTATCAAATCAGAATTTGGTTCCATTTGGACAAACTACACAAAGCACATTTTCAGATTCCTTGCTTTTTACGCTGCATTGTAATACCTAGGACTTTCTGATATCATGAGTGATTTCAGAGATATGGACTGATTTGTCTTGTAAAAAGGACACAATTATAAAACTTTGAGAAAACAGGGTTTGACTAAATTAATAATAATAATAAAAAGTTATGGGTTTGTCAAAAGAGATGCATATGTTTGTTGCCCGGGAAAACAAGGCTGTGTACTAAAGAGGTGAAAAAAGAGAGTCCAGACAGGATGGAGTGGATGGAAAAAAAGTTTCTGGAGTGATTTGCGACTAAAGTGTGTCAGCAAAGGTCAAAGAAAAAGTTTATAAGACAGTGGTGAGGCCAGCTATGTTGTATGGTCTGGAGACAGAGACATGGACGAAAAGACAGGAGAAAAACTGGAAGTGGCAGAAATACATTCAGTTCATTCAACCTTTATTTAGACAGATAAATCACACGAGCCTTGACGACTCATTTACAAGTGAGACCTGTTTAGACGGATAAAAAGTAGTGAAAGTGAACACATGTAGGATTTGGAGGCAAAAAAAATCATATTCTTTCTTCTTGGCTGAGAAGAAAGATCCTGATATTGAATAAAACATCCCGCACATAGAACCACATGGTGACAATGACATTTTGCAGGGGGTGGGGAGACGACAAGGGTGGTGAGAATGTTCAAGGATGCTTCCGCAGGCACTGTGGGAGTTCTGATATGGATGGAATAATCAGCAGATCCCTGCGGTGAAATCAGTGAACATTCTCAAAAGCAGTTTCATAGACAGGACAGAGCAGCAAAGCGGAGAAGAGAGAGGAGGGGGAAAGCATCCACCCTCAACAAGAGCAATGGTGAATGGAAATGAAGATGTTGAGGTTCTCCTTAGGAGTTACAAAGATGGATAAGATTAGGAATGAGATCATCAGAGGTACAGCACAGGTTGAACAACTGGGAGATTAAGTTAGGGAGGCCACATTGAGATGGTTTGGACATGTCCAGAGGAGGGACAGTGGTTTGGACATGTCCAGAGAAGGGACAGTGGTTTGGACATGTCCAGAGAAGGGACAGTGGATATATTGGTAGAGCAATGTTAGAAATGCAGCTGCCAGGAAAAAAGACAAAGAGAAGATATATGGATGCTGTTGGAGAGGACATGGGAGTAATTGGAGTGAGGACAGATGATGCAGAGGACAGAACTAGAGGAGGAAGATTGCAAAACCCAAATAGGGAACAACCAAAGAATAAGTGGAATACGTTTGCCAAGACAAATCAAAGCCATATCTCTGGAACCACTTGTGACCTAGGTATCAAAATGTAGCTTAACAAGCCAGGAATCTAAAAATGTGCTTAATTTAGTTTGACCAAATCTGAATTAATCCCTGGTTGATTTTGATGGGTCACAAATCATTTATATAATTCACTGTAAAAATGTTAGGATTCTCATGTTTTCAGTCACTAAATATCCAATAATATCAGAGTCTGACTCAAAAGTTTTGTATTAAAACTGTTTGTTTTTAATGATTATTTTGCTTTTTCCCTGTCTCTCATTAACTTGGCAGCCAGGGAGTAACAGACATGTGTATGGTTACCATAGTGATCACAATAAACCACTGGCAGTGACTTTATCATCTCTTTTGAACATTGTTCTTTTGACATTTTATATACAACTCAGCTTTTTTAACTTAGATTGTTAGAAAATATATGTTGGAACAGCAGCTGCATCAACGTTCAAACTTTGTTCAGTAATTTTCCAGATAATATATCTAAATATTTTGCATGCTGAATGGAATGAATTGAAGGTCACAGTGCTACAGTTGAATTTAGATCAAAGCGAGTCATACCTTCAGCAGGACATTTAGTATTTGTCTCTGTGAAGAAGCTGGTTGTAAGGTAAGAGGAAACATATATATGTCAGAACCTCAACCCACCCCTAAAATTACACAAAAAAGCATAAACACATATTAAAATAACTTCAGTTGTAAGAATGGAATTTATAGGAAATACAAATGTAAAAAAAAAAAAAAAGTTCAATGTGGTTTTTAAACAGTTTAGTCAACAATAAGGTTGGTTTTGAATCACATAGACAGTCATGTACACTGTCCTTAAATCCCCAGTTTGTAGCTGGTGTTGTGTTGACTTCTGTTTCTCCGATAAGATAAACTCTAACAGCATCAGCAAAAACACAGTTTCATTTAGATGTCAATGTTTCTGTAAACCAATGCACACCCTAATCCTAACACTAAGCAGATGGAACATATTTTCTCAGACTACATTTCATTTCTACAGCTGGCACTTGGGCTCTGTAGGACTATAGCTTTACCAGTCAGCTCTTCTTGGTTTGGATGTTTGCAGACTACTGTGATATTAGCTCAACAGTCAGAGCGTCTTAGAATATAAAGAGCTGTTGAGCATAAATCAAACAAAACCAAAAACAATTTACCTGTTGATTGAAAATATATATATATTTTTTTTTTTCACTCTAAAGAAAGTACCGTACTGTAATGGCTGAGACTGAGTGGAAAAGGGAGTAGTGTTTGAAAGCATTGCAGTAGCAATTTACCGGTAGGCTCTTTGTGAAGGTGGAAACCATTTCTGTTCACCTCTCGAATGTAAATCAAATACTTATTTATTTCCCCAATCAAATATCTGACCCCATAGGTGGTAAATGCACCCATGAAGTAGCAACATTTCTTCTTTTGTATGGTGCCAATTGAATACTGCACAATAGACGTAAAGAGCTTATTGTTGTAAACCTCTGCCTGCTTTGTTCAAAACAATTGAGATCAACCTCCAGTGTTATACGTATTATGGTCTGGGAGCCAACCCAAAAAGACCACTGTTGGCTTTAACCAAAGCTACCATGCAACTGCAAATGAAACTGGCAAATTAAGTTGGCACAACTTTAACCTTATCTTGAATTTATCTAAAGGTGACTAAGGTTATGGTGTGTTATTCTCTGGTTTATTCATTAATTAATTTTTTCATAAATTTGTCCCTAAAAATTTCTCCTGAAAACAGAATACCGTAATTGCTGTACAAACATTAAATTATAGTTCAGATGCTTTCTGTTTTGAGGAAAATATTAAAAGCCTACAAGGTATGACATAACTTTTTAATGAATCTTACTGACGTCTGGCAAATTATCTTTTAATAAAAACACATTTGCAAGAGAAAACACATTGGTTAGAATAAACTGGTTATCTCTATGTACTTTTAGTAAAAATAACTAAAAAAAAAAACTTGCCTGAATTCTTAATGTAGCTGTCCAAATCTGTGATATTCACTTAAGGTGCAAAGTTTGCTTCCAATCAAGCTTTCACACCTCCGTCAGGCAGGGAGGGCTCCACATACTGCACTTTTTTGGCACTTGGCATAATGCTGGCAGGTAGGTATTGGTCACATGGTGAGTGCAGCTCATCCAGTTCTGTGGTAAAGTGGTCGGGACTCTCCCCATTGGATGTCTCTTTGATTACACTGTAAGTGAGTGCCACACTATACGTGGCTGGTTTCTCTATGCGCTGAGGGCCACAGTGACACAGCTTCTTAAAGGCCATGCGGAACTTCTGGGACATGGCATTGTAGATCACTGGGTTGATAGCACTGTTCAGATAGATGCAGAGACGGCAGAAGAGTAGAAACCAGCTGTCCAGGTAAGCTTTGTCTAAGAAAGAGTTGACCACCACTAAGGTCCGGTAGGGCATCCACAGTAAAGCGAACAGGATCACCACCACAGCTAGCATCTTCGTCACCTGATAAAAAAGGATTCAAATGTTAAAAGATACCAGTGATCACCAAAAGGGGAGAAAAAAATCTAAACAGTGGTTTCATTAAAAACACCTAACAGTCCCCCAGTGAGGTACTGAATGAGATAGAATGGTCTTTGCAGGATCTTAGTGAGGTAGAAAGGAATTAGGGTCACAGCATACTCCATCCGAAGTCGAATAGTCGACGTTTGGTCATGTGGTTGTGGGATGTTCATTTTTGCATACATTTTTCATAGTCCACAAGACACACACACACAGAGCTCACAGGCACAGAGCTCCTGAGTAACCCCTCGTGCTGTAGCACTGTATATGTCACCACATGGGTTTCTTCCCACTCCGTCCATGCATACACTGTTTGGCCACAAATCTATCACGAAGAAAGTGCCACACTTTTCAGCAGACAGACTCCTCCATAAACTATGTTCAAGGTTGTTTTTGTCATTCGCATTGCTTGTGGTATGTGACGTGGAACAAAATTGTGTGCTCAAAGTCCCAGTTACACCCCAAAATAGCAAAAATTTAAAGTATAAAAAGAAACTGTATATAAGGATCTAAGACATACACTAATATATATGCTAAACAAATGTTAAATGATACACTAAAAGATCCAAGATATAAGCTAAACACTGATAATGCAAAAACAATAAGGTATATTAAATAGCAGCCTGAACATGTCTGCATGATGTCTGCATGATGTCCGCATTATATCTATCTTGGAATTTTTGACCATTTGACAAATTTATTGTGTTTGCTGAGACATACAGCTGAATGTCCAAGTGCTTTTCCGCAGTGACAAACATGCCTACAAATGTCTGTCCAATCGCACAATACTTGACGCATGTGCGTGTGAGAAAAAGTTTGGCCAAGGTCTTGCATCGAGAAGGGGTGGGCAAAGCTACTCTGCAGACAAAATGACACAATTTTCATCATGCAACTGAGCCCATTTTGGCACTTTGGATTGATTATGTCAGACCCTTTAGTGAGTTCACCATTAAAGATAACAAAATATAATAAGTGGAGGGGGTTTGAGTATGCATAAAAGTTTCTTTCTGGTTGAGGTTGTGGTGGTTTATCTTTGAGGTGACAGCATATCCATGACATGGGGTCAGAGTCAGAGAATCTTTATTGTCATTTGCACCACATGTGGTACATGTGATGAACCAAGATTATGTACACAGGGTCCCAGTTACATCCAACAATAAAATGTAAAAGAAGAACAGTAATAACATCTAAGATAAGAACTAAGAAAAACATCAGCTAACAATACACTAAGCACTAATATCATAGCAAAACTTCACTCCAAACAGCATCACGAACATGAGTCTGTATGAGCAGATGGGCACGAATGAAAAACAGCAACATGAAACAGATCAGCAGCAACATGATGTGATATTTTGCAGTGATTATTCTGGTTATTTGTTCATGAGTCTAACAGCCTCAGGGTATAAGCTGTTCCTCAGTCTAGTGGTTCTACACTTAATGTTCCTCAACCTCCGTCCTGAGGGGAGTGGGGCAAAAAGTGTGTGTGCTGGGTGAGTGGTGTCTTTCATGATGCAGGTGGCCCTCTTCCTGCATCTGGAGGTGTAGATGTCTGTGATAGTGGGGAGACTGACTCCAACAGACTTCTGTGCAGCCTTCACCACTCTCTGCAGGGCTGGCATGCGTGTGGCTTGAATGCCAACAATTTATTTAGGATTGGCCACACTGCATCCGTGCAGAGACTATGTCAGATCAAATTCACAAAGGTTTTGTGGCATGGTTTTCATGTAATTAGTTACATCTTGAAAAGGTCCAAGAGAGTCATCCAGTGCTGAGTGCAGGGTGTGTTGCAATACTTTTTTTTAGAAATATTGTCACGGAAATGTGGTGCTGATACATAATCTATAGTAAAGACACAGAAGAACATTTTGGGGGATGGAAAATCTAGCAGGTTTGGTGAGTAATTTCAAACTAAATGTTTTCCAAACTTATCCAACCATACCACATTCTAAAAGGTTGTGTAGGTGGTTCACAAAGTTGGAATCAAGACCCCATTGTGGATTGAGTAACAAGTGAGGGGTCTTGACAATTTACAAAAAATATCTAAAAATGTTCACACTTTCTTTTTCTAATAATGTTATACGTCTTAGTGTGTGATGTGAAAGTCGTTTCATCCAAGTTTTCTACCAAATTAATATATGTTAATAAAAAATTTCTAAAAAAAAAAAAAAAAACAGGGAGTGCTGGTCCTGCAGCCCACACATCAGACCAGCCCACCAGGAAATCTCCCGACCCTCCCGCAGCCACGCTGGATCTTCGCTCGTGACAAATGTGTTCATTTCTCATCATTTCAGTAATGGAGTCAACGGAGGAGGAAGCGATCACTTGCCTTTTGACAAAAAAACAAAATAAAAGGCCAGATCAAGGATGAAGAAGGGAGAATTCAATACATTGGTGTCGCATACTAAACAGTCTGGTGCCGGGTAGTTTATTGTGCGACCGGTCGTAAAATTTGAGCTTTGTGCGTACATGCCCTGTGTGGATACGCTTGTACCTCTGCGTAGTACGTGCGTACCTCTGCGTATGGACGTATGCAGAGCTATACGGGGGGGCTTAAACTAGAAAGTTTCTGGAGAAACTTTGGTAGAAACTGTCACATTGCAGCCATTTTAAAAATTTGATTTGACAGTACTATGTGTTGGGGTTTACTCTCAGCTACTACCACACCAAATTACAGCTCAATATGGCAAAAATGAATAAATTAATTAATTATAGTATTTTTTTTCTTTTAAGTTATGGTGGCCATCTTAGATTTTTAATTTGGGTTGTGATAGGGAACATTCTCAGCTATAACATCACCAAAATCCTTGATTTTATTTTTTTATAATTTGGTTTTTGTTGGCCATTGCTCTCAGCTACCGCCACACCCAATTTCAACGTAATATCTCCAAAAATTGCTGATTTATAGTATTTTTCTTTTTAGCTCACGCATCTTGGATTTTTGATTTGCTATCAGGGTATATTAGGGTTTGTTCTCAGCTACCACTTCACCAAATTTCAGCTAACTCGCTCTCAAAACCTGACTTATGTCCATTTTAAATTAGTTTTGGTGGCCATCTTGAATTGTTTTATTTGAATTCAGAAAGTGTTGTGCACCACTGTCAGATACAATGACACCAAATTTCAGTTCAATATGTTTTATATAGCTGAGTCATCATACTTTATCCTTTTAGCTAAGGCATTCATCTTGGATTTTTAATTTGCATTAGGATTGTATAACAACTCTCTCTCTCTCTCTCAGCCACAACCATGCCAACTTTCAGCTCAAGATCTTAAAGAATGACTGAGTTATAGTCAAGTTTGTGTTTTCTGAGGTAGCTGTGGTAGCTATCTTGAACCAAAATGGCTTCAAAAGTTAATCACTGTTTTGTTCAGAGACTTCTTTACTCAAGGTCATGTGACCTCACTGTGGCAGTTAAAAGCTATTCAGAGTCATGCCAGTGTATTTCAATGAGAAAAATTGTGTCTTTGTTGGCAAACTACATATGTTAACTCAAAATGCCTATAAAATTAATAGCACACATAATGATGCCGAGCCAGTTGTTTGGGTATAAGATTTGTGGGGATACGCATTGCGGTTTAGATCGCATTAAAGTTGACGGAAAGAGTAAGACCCTTTTCAGGTGGATAATATTTTCCAGTGGTGGGCATTCGACCGCAAGGTAGCGCTAATGCGCTAATCCGCTTATAGCGTACCTAAATAATCTGTTAGCTTTACAGCGGATTGACTAAGTTTTATAATTCATAAGCGGATTTGTGCTATTTTTATTTAAAATGCAGTACCGCTAATAACTAATTATCTATCAGTAAAAACGAAATAACGTATTTACGAGCTCGGACGACAGCTAACAGACTATATCCTGTCAGCGCCGGATGTGGTCCGTGACAAAAAAGCGTCCCCCTCAGTCTCTTGGTGTGTGCTCTCTCTATAGCAGTTAGCAGCCAGTGTGTTACTCTGCAGCCTTATTGCTTGTTTTCGAAGAGTCAGACGAAGACTTTTTAACATGGAGGGTGAACTTGTGGATGTTTCTCAGCGGCCTACGCGACGCGTCTGGATTTAAAAAAAGTTCGCCACATTAGCACTCTTCAAAATGGCGTCCGCGACGGCCAAAGAAGCCAGGATTTTACAACAAAACACGGTAAAACAATTATTTCTTTGCTGAGAAAAAATATATTTCATAGCTGACGTTATAGCACAAGTTTTTCTGAGCTTGAGAGTTTCACGAAATGGTCAAATCTGCTGGATTTAAAAAAGTAGTTCACCATTAGGACTCTTCAAAATGGCGTCCGCGACGGCCACAGAAATTAAGAACATAAAATAGCTGACAGGGCAGCAAACTTACATACTCAGGGAATCACAAGGAACTCAGGAGACAGAGGCAACAGGAGACAATGCCAGGACAACGATAAACACAGAGATACAGACTTATTTTTGATTTGATTTGATGTTTATTCATTCATTTTAAAAGAACAATACAAAACAGTTTCATCAGATACAAGGATGAATAGACTTTTAGCTGAATGGATGGATGATCTTTAACAAGTTCTAAAATCATTAAAATTTAACCTCAGCTTGTGCCTCTGACCCAACAGAACCTCCTTCAGCAGCAGAACCCTCTGTGGTTCTCTGCAGGACTTCATCAGTCTCTCTCCTGGTTCTGGAGGAGTTCTGACCCACTCTTCTTTCCATTGTTGCTTCAGTTCTTTGAGGTTTCTGCTCAGCTCTCTGAAGGTCCCACCTTCAGGTTCAGGTTCTGGACTCTGACTGGGCCGTTGATTTGATTTGATTTGATGTTTATTCATTCATTTTAAAAGAACAATACAAAACAGTTTCATCAGATACAAGAATACAAGTAGGATAAAATGAAAGGAGCAGAAAGAAGATGAAATCTTATTATATCTGCCCCTTATTTCACAGTTTGTTCAACCAATGATAACCTTCAAACTACATCACAAAATGAATAACTCTACTTAATTTTTCTAACTGTAATACACAAACTACATCACAAAATGAATAACTCTACTTAATTTTTCTAACTGTAATACACAAACTACATCACAAAATGAATAACTCTACTTAATTTTTCTAACTGTAATACACAAACACACTAAGCTACATCATAAGTACAACATAAGTGTAATACACAAACACACTAAGCTACATCATATATAGTTTTTGAGCAAGTCCTTTTTGACCTTTTTCTTAAATGTATACATTGATTTTGCATTTTTAACATCACTCTCCAGAACATTCCACAATCCAACTCCCTGAATTGAGGTAGACCGTCCCTTTAAGCTGGTTCTGAATTGTGGTTTGATGAATATCTGTCCCTTTAAGATTGTAATAACTTTGTCTAAATTTCTTTGGATATTTAAAGGTAATGTGTTATTATGAGCCCTATACATAACTGATAAAATACTATATTCTACCAATTCCTGGAATTTCAATAAATTTAGCTGAAGAAACAAGGTGTTTGATGGGTGACTGAAATGTTTTCTGGTGATTACTCTTACAGCTCTCTTTTGTAAAATAAAAACAGGCTTTGTAATTGTTTTGCACGCTTTTCCCCAAACCTCAATACAATAGATTAAATGTGGAACAATGATTGTGTTATACAACATATACAGAGCTTTATCAATTAAAAAATCCCTGACTTTATATACAGGTACATGAACACACAGCATGACAATCACAAACACCTGGACAACAAAATGGAGGAGATAAGCAAGACAATTAACAGAGAGACCAGGGAGTGTAGGGATGGGGACCCACCACCTGAGAGCAACATGCTTACAACTGTTATCTTGAAGTTCTAGGGTGTAGAGAGCCACAGAAACGGTTATGGTAGGCCGGATTTGGCCCACGGGCCTTGAGTTTGACACATGCGATCTAGTGGTACTAAAAGTAACAAAAGAAGAAGAAAAAAACAGCCAAATATGTCAGCAGTTTAGCTAACAGACTTTGGAATGGGTACATTTTGTCCTTGTCAAACCTGTTGAAGAGAACCAAACTAAATACTCTGAAACTCAAACAACTTACTGTATAACAGTTCATGCACCGCTAGTTGGCAGTGTAGTGCAAATATTGCATAACTTGCTGCTACCAATTGTTGAATTTAATTAGCGGATTAGAATTAGCTTCCCCTAATTTTCATAAGACATTAGTGCTTTTGAAATTGCAGACCTAAATAAATTAATTAGTGCTTTAGAAATAGCTGAACTAATTTTTGGATTAGCGTTGCCCACCACTGATATTTTCCTGTTTTTAGTTTTCTACATTTGCCTCATAATTTAATCTGTTTTGCTACTTTGACATCTTTGTTTTAACTTGTTAAAAAATACTAATTAAAATAAAATAAATCTGTATGCCTCTCTTATGATTGTCTATTGTTGATTGTCCAAGGAAAGTCTACTGTCGCTGTTGTCATAATTCTTTGTTTGTAACCAGGTCTCTCTTGTAAATGATGTCCTCGAGGCTCAATGGGATTAACCTGCCTAAATAAAGGTTGAATGAAAAATAATAGGTGGCTCTTAGAGTTTCCATCTTAAATGTATTTCTATCCTTCCTGATAGAAAATGTTTTTCATGCATTTTTAAAGTGTGTTTCTTTACTTCTTCTGATATGACCTGGAGCTCAATGTGAGAAAACTTATATCTCTATGACTTTTGTACTTTGTGTTTGTGCTCGATGGTCAATAATAGAGATTGCATTCAAGTGTAATTCTGTTGGAAAATTTGCTCAAAATGTTCACACCTGCTGAATTTGATGGCCATGTTTGCTTCAGTAAGCATTTAACTGGAGCTCTCTTCTTTGTGAATATGATGCTAAGGCAGAGTAGCTACCGGCTACAAAGTAAGCCTTAAATGTGGAGCAGAAAATGTGATCTGCAATTATTGTTACTATACTCATGATTGCCTTAGAACAGTCCCTGTGATGGACTTGCAACCTGTCCAGGGTGTACCCCGCCCCTCGCACAGTGATTGCTGGACATGGGCACTGGTCACCCCGTTGACCCAAAATAGAAGAAGCGGGTAAAATATAATGGATGGATGGATGGATGAATATACCAGTGAGAGAGCCTATGTAATGTTAATGATGTCCAGTTAACCAGTGAATATGAGGTGCACTGATGGGTATGGTAGTTACAGCCAGTTATGACTCTTAGTGCACCATGATAGGCAGCGTCACACATCTGCAAGGGGCTTGTAGGTGGGTTCAAGTAAATAATATATCCATAGTCAATGGAAGGAAGGAAAGTCACAGTAACAAGGCATTTCCAAAGCAGACTGCAAAATCTGGAAAACCTTAGCAACAGTTTTAGCTTGACAATAACTGACTGTATTATTAGCATAGAATTGTAAGGATGCATCAGAGATGCTCTGACCTACATTACCTATGTAGATTGTAAAGAGGGTGGGTCCTAAGACTGAGCCTTGTGGTACACCATTGTTGACTACTAAATAACTGGAGAAAGTATCATTATGTTGAACACTTTGCCTCCAGTCTGAGAGATAGTGAATCAACCAATGGCGTGATCTGAGAAACCAATTTCTGAGAACTTGTGACATAAGATGTCATGGTCCACAGTGTCAAAAGCTTTAGACAGGTCTAAGTAAAACAAAGCACAATAATCCTTAGCATCCAGTGCTTCAACAATGTTGTTAAAAACCTTCAGTGAAGCAGTCGTTGTGCTGTGTTGTTTCCTAAAGCCAGATTGATGTGAAGTAAGATGTTAAATGAGTCCAAATACGTTTTGATTTGAGAATGTATTAGTTTTTCTAGAGCCTTTGCTAAAATGCAGAGTTTAGAGATTGGTCGATAAATGTTCAGTGATGTGGGGTCATCTCCCTTCAGCATAGGTTGAACAAAGGCTGTTTTCAAAGCATCTGGAATGGAACTTTGGCTTATGGACAGGTTAAAGATGTGGGACACATGTACTACGATGATGAGTGGCCAGCCTTAAGAAATAAGGTGGAAGTTCATCTTGTCCTGCAGATTTTTTAGAGTCTACTACACCTTTTAATAATGTATTAACCTCACTGACTGAGAACAATGAAAGTGAAAAGGTGTGGTTTACTGAATACTGACTTGTAGGAGATATTTGGTTTGTAGATGTTTGGCTTTTAGGCGAAGTAGCTGACCTACCATTAGTAACTGTGGCAAATAAGGAACTAGAATGAACAAAATATTTGTTGAAACAGTTCAGGATCTCATGCTTATTTGACACAGGAACAGAGTTAACAAGAAATTGTGATAGGAGGTCAGATGATTGGGAGTTGCTGTAGAGAGATTTGATGGTTTTCCGGAATCTTTTAGGATCAATTAGATTTTTGGAGGTCTGAGATATGAAATATTTACATTTTGCGGGTTTGATGGAAGTTGTGCATTTATTCCACTGTTGTTGAAAATTCATCCAGTCAGTGTACGAGACAGATTTTCTTGCTACAGCCCAAAAACTGATCTCTCCTGTACAGAAGGTCAGTTAGATCAGGAGAAAACCAGGGGCTATCTCTTTATTTTATTCTAAACTGGCAAAAAGGAGCATGTCTGTTTACAAAACAGATTAAACTATTTTGGAAATAGTTCCAAGCAGTGTTCATGTCATCAGTTAATATAATATGATGCCAATTAAGAGATAAATCCCATAGGAAAACCTGTTCACAAAAACTTTTCAAATCCCTTTTTTGAATTAATCTGGGCTTAGAGTGAGAAAGTTTATTGTATCTAAGAGCCCCAATAACACAATGATAACTCATATCATTAGCAAAAACACACCTACCAGGAAATGTATGGGGCGTGTTTGTTAACAAGAGGTCTAAAATGGAAGAATTGTTAGGACAATGCTTGTTTGGCCTGATGGGGTTGTCAATGTGTTGGATCAGATTAAGTAACTGGCAACATTCCTTGAATTTATCACAGAGGGGGCTTGGCTTTTTACAGTCAACATTGAAATCCCTGAGATCTCTGGGGATGAGGATTTCTTTGACTAATAAATTAACTCGAAAATCTGACAGAGTACAGTACAGAGCCTCAGGGTTTGGAGTGTGTGTGTGGGGGGAGGGGAGATAACGTCTCACTACATATGAGATCTGGCCTCCATTCAAAGTGATATTTACTACTAGGGCTTCAAGTTGGTTTGGAATTGTTTTGGCTGACACCAGTTTAGAATCCAGGCTTGCTCGTTTAGAAAATAAATTTAGCTCATTTAGAAAAAGTGTATGAGGGGGGTTACAGTTGACTGATGTTAATTGCGCAGTCAGAATGGTAGATGTTAAATCCACAAATTGACAAGTCCTTATTCAAGTTAGAATTGTTTAGCCAGGATTCAGAAATTCAAATTACATCAACCCCAAAAGTAAGGACCCAATTTTGTAGCATATCAAGTTTTTTTGGGAGACTCTGTGCGTTAACATGCAACAAAGACCTGACATGTTTTGAAAATTATTTTGTCTGCTGTAATATGTGAAGGGACCAGTGTTGGGCTGGATCCCAGAAAGCAATAACAACATTATTATTAGACATTTTCTTGTGTTATTTTTATAACAGATGTACAATTACAGGAGTTAATATTGTGACACTTAACATCCATAATCAATCCATGGTGAGAATAATTTATAAAGGCCTATGTATATTTATATATAACAATTTATAAAGGCCTATAAAGGCATTCCTCAGAACCCAAAAATAGTGAAGTTTGCAGGAAGAGACAGATCCAGATGTGTTGACAAGATTCAGTGACTCCAAATAGTCAGAGATCTGAAAATGATGAGGATGTAGCAGAAAAGTTTTAGACCAGACAATGTCATGGTTCAAAATGACCAACGAGTCCGGCATGGTGGACCAACTACAGTTTGAATTGGACTGAGGGGAGCTCCAGCACCCTGGTGCAGACAAATCACTCCAGCTGCTCTCATGTTGAACAGATGCTGGGTCCAGAACCAACAGGCAGAAACAGGCAATCCACATCAAAGAACAAAGCGAGCTACCAGAAAATCCACTCGTTCTGGAAGGCATGATCCTGCCTCGGTTTGGATCAACAGAGATCTGATCCAGATGAGAAAATGAACCTTTAGGTAGAGCCCTTCGCGGGTTCGGGGACTATCCGAACAAAGTTTAAAAGATAAACAGACTGTACCAACATTGTGAACAGACCCTTCAGCTGAACAGCTCGGAAATCGGTGGTCCTGTATGGATCCAGATTAATCCAGTTGGGTGCAGATAGAAGATCAGCAGAAGTCTGAGGCGGACGCTGGTCTTCCTTCAAGCAGCTCCTCCTCAACACTTCCTGGCACGAGAGGCTTCCTCCTGGCAAGCAGTGGTCAGACTGACTGTAGAGGCTGGAGCCGTCCATGGCTCGGTTTTATTCTGGTCCGGTTCTGTCAGGCTCCTCTGCAGCTGACAGCAGATCCCACAGAGGAGGCCGGTCCTTCGATGAGAAGTATTGGGCTGCCCGCTGAGGCTGAGACTGGCTCGGTTTAGGCCAACTTCCCCTCCTCGGCCTAGCTCGGTTCTGTTCTGGTCCGGTTCCGTCAGACTCCTCTGTGGCCGACAGCAAACCCTACGGAGGTGGCCGTCCTTCGATGAGAAGTATCGGGCTACCCACTGAGGCTTAAGGCTGAGTTATACTTGCACTTTGGTCCGCAGGCTGGAGCGTGCGCGCCGCGCGTGCACTCAGCCGTGCGGCGAAATGTGTTCACAGTTTCGCCGCTGTGTTTATGGTTGACGCATGGCGGCGCATGGCAAAGTGCTGTTCTTTTACGGACCAGCAGGAGGCAGTACCCTCTAAAACCTGTGCATATGTTGCAAGAAAGGTGTAGAAGAAGAAATCTACCGTAGAAGAAGAACTGTTTGAAATCACACAACAAAAACAAATAGCTTTCCGCTCGCGTGCTGAACTGTTGTCTTTATTTGCGGTTTTAATGCATGGAGTCAGCGGAGGAGAAAGCGATCACGTGACTTTTGGCGAAAAAACAAAAGAAAAGTCCGACTCCAGATCAGGAATGAAGGAGAATTCAATACATTTGTGTCACAAAACATTCCTCCATGCGTCGCGACGCCGTCTCCACGACCACAGCGGCGCAGACAGCTGCAGGCTCCGGCGTGAAGAGGGTGAAGGCGGGGACTGTGAAATTGCGTCACTTTTGGCACGCGCACCCTCGCGCGCTGCGCGACACGTCGACTATAAATCTAGCTTTAGACCAGCTCGTTTCTGGTCCTGTTCGGGTTAACTCCCCAACAGATGACATCAGACACCCAGGAGGAGCTGATCCAACAGAAAGCCAGCACAAAACCACACAGTAATCCCGATCGGAGCCTAACAGAACCAAAGAGGTCCGGATGGAAAGTCCAGTTGGAGTCCTGAGAAACAAATGCCAGACCTTTGGACAACATCTCCTCCGCTAGAGGGGCTACCTGGCCGGCAGGCTGTGCTCTGAGTGGCTGATAGGGTGGAAGCGGTCCAGGTGCTGGACCGAAAAAAAAAATCCTGGATGGTCCCGTTTGGCTCTATGAGACCACTGAGCACTGACGTACAATGGAAGAGGGACCAAACTTTTAGTCTGGTTTGAAAGCAAGTCAATTTAATGTTATTGGACTGCAGAGAAGCCGTGGGAGCTGCCATTCTTCAGCTTGCTTGAAATTAAGTGGTGTAGAACAAATGCAGAGGGCCTACAACTGAAAATGTGTCTATGTTTTTACACTTTGTCTGCAATTTTGAGTCTTCAACAGTCATAGAACAATGAGATGCTGACTTTTTGGATTCAAGACTGGTGTTAAATAAATTGTTACGATTCCTGGAGGTTAGTGTTCAAGGCTGTAGAGATAACTCAAAATGCTCAAAGATTTAAAAAAAGTTTTCTTTACAAAATAATAAAGGCTGTCAAGGCATCAAAACGACTTACAAATAAATGCAACACTGGAAACTCATGGAGGCATCAGATAGATTAAACCAGAACTGGCTGTAAAAAGCAGAGCAAAGGAATAAAGTGAGGAACACAGGATATAAATGTACACTAATTAATGTCACAAACACCCAGGGAAGAAATGAACAGTGGGTCAAATTCATGTTCATGTGAACAGCTAGTTTTAGATGCCAACAACACACTGGTTGATCCACTATGAGAAGATGCTATTTATAAGACTGAGCTGAGTACAGTACCTCAGACTAAAGAAGTCTTTCAGATAAAAGATGAAACATTTCTACATTTTTTTTGTTTGTTTTTTGAACCTGTCCAGATGACCTGACTTAACTTTTTTAGATTTTCTACCTGGATTATTGAGTATGCATCAGGATATTGGTTCAAATTGTTTTAATCCTTGAAATGACCAATTCTAATTATGCTTAAATTATGCTTAATAATTTAATTTAATTTAATTTAAATTAAACCCAACTAAACCAGCAAGTTAATGCAATTAAAGTTGGGGGGGGGGGGATGTATGATTTTTAAAAGAAGAAAAGGGAGGTTTCTCCTCCACCGTGGAATAGTTTTGTACCTGAATGATTGTAGGATCTATTTTGTGCTTTGCTGTTGGTGGTGGCTGTGGTGAACTGGTAGGAAAGCCGAATGAGGCTGAAAAGTTACACGTTCGATCCTTGTGCTCAGTTTCCTGTCATGCCCATATTCTATTGTCCTTGAACAAGACATCTTTTCCCAGATCAGCTCCCAGGTGCTTACTTCGCTGTCCACTTGAGTATATCTCATGTTTTATGGATAAGTTAAAAAAACAAATTATGTCATATTATGGGAATGAACAAAGATGACAAAGCATAGCACTTTCACTTTGCTATTGCCCTTGGTAGGGTCTTTCAAGGCATATTGGTCCTACATTACAGGTCAGACAATGAGAGACACATGATACTTGTTTGGACAAAAGACTGCAAGGATGTCATTATCTTTCAACCTGACAAATTTTCTGCAAGGTGCCCCAGCTGGGGGACCCCATTATTCTGCTGTGGGATATCAATATTCACGTGGGTAGTGATGGTATAACCAGAAGGAACATAACTGAGATAAATGGCCTTCTGATCTGAACCCGTTATTTGATCCAAATGAACCTATGAGTTGTTTTCTGTGCTAGTCAGCGTTTGTCCATAATGAATACCATGTTCAAACATAAGGAAATATATAAGTACACATGGCTCAATGATAGAATGTATTATCATGTCATCTGATTTGCAGCCATTTGTTTTGGACAAAGTAAAGAGAAGGGGCTAATCCTATACAGTAATTGATCACCACATGGTGGTGAGTTGACTCAAATGACGTGGGAAGATGTCCATCAGATCCAGTAGAATGCAACTTGAAGTTAGGGTTTGCTTCAAACACCTGGCAGAAGAACATGCCAGAAGGATCTTCAGCTCCCACCTACAACAAATTCCAACCACATACCAGAGTCTGAGTGGGCCTCAGGTCTTGGAGGTAGGAAAAAGGTTCTGCAGCAGCAGTGCTCTGGGTGGACAATGTCTGCCTTAAGTTTCTCAAGGCTTTGACTATGACTGAGAGAGCTCTGCACAATAATTCTAATGTGCCTAGATTGATGGTCTGTTCTCAAATGGCAAATAAAGAACTTTGTAACTTTGTAGAAAGTCGTACTTCTTCAGTGTTAGAGTCAGACTCTGCCATGGATGCCTGTAGTTTTTCGTATTTTATTACTATATTTTATGGGCATAATTTATTAGTGTAGTCAGAAAGAAGGAGTCTGTTCAGTGACTTCAGGATTCTGTTTCAGCTCTTTGTGTTATGTGTTCCTTTTGGCATCCTCGTGCTGTGATCTTAAACTATTGCAGGGTTATTTCATACAGGTTGTTTTTGAGAGAGTTGTAATCAAGAAAATGCCCGAAAAATGTTAAAAACTGAAAAAAGATTCTTGCTTCTTTCTTTACTCTGTGCTCTATGACGTGTCACAGCTGATGAGGAACCAACAATTGACAATTATTAGATAAACCGTCACTTCAAAGTTGATTATACTACCCCTTTAATTAAGTAATAAACTAGCCTGTTTAAACTTGATTAAACATAGCAGGAGTTTAAGAAAATCCAGCTAAACTGGTTAAGTTTTCAGCTTTTTTGTTTATGTTCATGAAATCTTTTTGTTTGTTTCCCCAATATTAAACATATTCTTGACAATAATAATATGTATTTATTTATTTATTTGTTTGTTTATTTGTTTATTTATTAAAGGCAATCGATTAATTGATTTGGGCGAGTTCTTACTTTGGCAAAAATATATATATATTAAACTCAGAAACTATTTTTCCTTTTACTGGTGAAAGCAGAGATTCTTTTCAAAAACAAAGGTAAAACTAATTTGATCAAACATAGATCATACACAAAAAAATAGCAACACTGTTTTTGAAAGATATGTTTGGTGTTTTTAATTGACTCCTGTAAGTCTGAGTTGTTTGCAACATTTTAAATATTCTTTGTTTTGTTTAAAAATCCCCGATGTAAATATGATTATATATCTATATATATATTATATATATAGAGCACCAAATAAGGGGAAGGTAGGAAGGTCGAGTGAGACCGTTAAGGTAGAAGAGCATGAAGGGATAAGTCAAGGATAGATCA
>JBBPBX010037144.1:0-23951 GCA_038048925.1 Garcialebias charrua | reverse complement strand
TTCAAAGTTGCTATTGACTTGCACTGCATACAGTTTGTTTCCAGCTCCAGTATCAACGTGTGGCCAATTTGACTATTTAATTAACTTGGTTAGCGATTGAGGCTTATGCATGCTATCAACAGCTTGTCTTCTGTGTGGAAGGTTAATAAAGTATCTATATATATATTTACATAGCTAAAAAGTATTCACATATTAGAGGAAGGACAAATGGTATAAGACACTAGTATAATTAAACAGTTTCTACAGAAGTATTACTGTTGCATGAAATGAAAGTTTGTTGTAATAGATCTGTATTAACTGTAAACAGTTAGTTTTAAGGAACCGTTTTTAACTAAAAAAAATTAACTAAAATATTATTAAATATTGTGTATGTTATTATTAGAGTTATTGACAAGAAAATCAGACAAAACTGGAACCATCAAGTCAAAGCTGTTCACAAATCGGAAATCACAACTGCTCGAATAAACTGAGTCCAGAATCAGAATTTATTGTTTTTGCACAGAAGCGCAACAAAATTACATTTCACTACAACCCGTCCCAAGAAACACAAACAATGAAACAACATAGACATGAGAGATAGGGTGCCTGAGGCTGCAGCCTCATGAGAAGTGCTGCCAATTTTTTTGTTAGATAAGGAAAAGAGGAGGTGCAAACAGGACACAGTGTGTAGTTGCAAAAAGCTTCAGCACAAGAAAAGCAACATACAGATGAGATAATAAGACATATGCATGTGGAGTGGGTGAAGTGGGAGCCGGCGATCCCAGCACATTCCACCCAAGAGCGTGTTGCAGCCACTGGTGCCTGGTATTCAATCTAGGTTACTGCAAAGGGGGGTGGGGGCAAAAGGAGGGAGGTCAGCAAAGGCAGTGAGTAAAGAGGAGTGTGTTTATAGCTGTGCGAGTGAATGTATGCGTGTGTGCATTTATAAATAAGTCAGTGAACACTGTCCTAGATAGCCCCCACAGCCATAGTCCATGATAAGTGATGGTGCAATGTTTATCAGCCGGCCTCGGTAGAGCTCTGACACAGGTCCACAGATGTCCTTGGGAAAGGTAATGGGAGGTGGGAGCAGAGCATCTTGTTCACGTATCATCCAGGCAAACTTGAGATAGTCAGCTTCCAAGGCTGACACTGGGGAGCCAGATTCAGATATCAACAGTTGTTTTGAGTCAGGCCAACTCCGTTCATTTCCATCTGCCATCCAGTCCCACTGGTACATCTCAATGGCGACACCAAACAGCCAAATATGTGGTCAGTACCACTAAGTCGAGCTTGGAACTTTTCCCAGTTCAATTCCTTCCCGCCAGTGAGATTCAGGAGCCGCAATTAGTCTGCGATTCTCAGCAAGAATCGTGTTCAGCCTACGGCTCAGCTCTCATAGCATTAGAGTCTGAGTGTTTACAGCACAACACATCACCTCGCCAGGCAGCTTCACAAAGGCCAGAACAGCTGCTGACATTTTTTTGAATTTGTCTATATGCCAGGTAACCACCAACTCCAAAAAGCAGAAACTCTGTTATCATAAATCCAATAATGTACGTGTCTTCTACATCTTCACTCGACAATATGGACAGACACATCATCTTCCACTGCCCCCGTGAATCCTTCGTGGTTCTGGCTGCAACTGTCCCGTCGGGGCAGGAGGGTTCCCCTTCGCCCTATTTTCTCATCGAGAAAATTTGTTTAATTGAATTTAGAGAACAGCTGATCAGATCTATAAATTACAATGTGGAACATGTGCAAAGAGGGGCCCCAAAGTGTTCACAGGACAAAAAGCAGAAGCAGGGGAATGAGCGGGAAGAAAAAGCATCCACCTTCACCAAGAGCTAGAAGGAAAAAAAATTACTGAATCTCTAAATAATTCTATTAATGGAAAATGAGAGTCATTATATCATAATATGGTGTTTTCCCTATTCTATTCTAAACCAAAGTGTGCTTTTTTAACTGATTTTTTTTTAACTTGTGTTGTAGCTACAAGAAACAAGCCATGAACATTATTGAGAAATAATAGACCGCTGATAAAGAGTTCTGCTTATTTCCTACTTTAATTATGTTTCTACACACTGGACATCAAATAACTCAATTTGTTTACGTAAATGTAAAGAAAAAATCATAATGGAATATGGATTTCTTATATTCAATAAAAATATGGGGTTTTGTTTTATTTTTTAACAAATATTTAACATATTTTTATGTAACCTTGTCAACTGTTTTCTACAGTTAATTTATTCTATTTTTATATGAAAACGTATTAAGTTAAATGTTATCAATTTGAAGCCTCTGCAGCAGAAAGTCTTCACCTTTTCAATTTTAGTAACTGTGAACCTTAAACTGACATGGCCTCATAGTTCTGTCGATTTTATAAAGCATTGCACATATTTATAGTTCTCAGTTAGCACTCTGTCTATGCCACATCTCATTTCTTCTTTTTTAAATATCAAGTCTCAAACAATTTTTACCTCTAAAATTTACACTGTTTGACATATTATTGATAGCCCTGTCTACAAGATGTCACCTGATAAGTGGCAGTGCCAGCTGTTACTCCCGAGTTTTAGGTTTTAGTCTTCCCTCGGGGGCTTCATGTCAGACTTTTGTTCCCACACGCTGTTTGTTTCCAACTCAACTATAATAAAAAAAATCTTTTATCCCTGCTTGGTGCCATATTTAGTTTTAATTTGTCTTTAGGGCTTCCTTCGGGTGCTTCCTTCAGGTGACAGATATGAAGGCTGTTTATCTTTTTCTATTATGTACAGATATTATCATTCTGAATTTAATTAGTTGTGGATTTTGTCTTCTAAATTTAAAAAAAAGAAGTCCCTAAGCAATGTCTTATTTTTCTGTTTCTCTGAATGAATCAAGTGTAACAATTATCATACTTTGCTGGTTTTAATGTCATTTACATATATAAAAAAATACCCAGAGTGACAATTTGTGTCTACATTTATTCCTAATAAGAGAACTTTGTATTTAATTTGCATAAAGTCTCGTGAGATGCTATCTTGGAGAGTAGATTGATGACTGTCATACAGCATCATATTATGTAAAGAAACACTTATTTACCGTTTTCTTGAAACATGAAACTAAAATATTGGTTTACAGTACTGTGAAGTTTGCTAGTCTCTCAGTGCTCTTTAACCTTGCTGTGATTGATTTACTTGGAAGCTACAGCAATATTTCTTCACAAAGCCACCCACATAACATTTCTGAGACCTTTCGGGGAGGTGCTCTCATATTTTAACCCCCCATCTTCTTTGTCTTCTTCTTTTGGCTTTTCCCTCTTCAGGGGTCACCACAGAGTCATCTTCCTCTATCGCACTCTGTCTTCTGCATCCTCTGTTCTCACTCCATCTATCTACTTGTCACTCCTAAGGAGAACCTCAGCATCTTCATTTCTGCCACTTCCAGTTCTTTCTCCTGTCTTTTTGTCAGTGCCACTGTCTCCAGACCATATGACGTACAGTAGTTGGTCTCTTTACTTTCTTGTTCTGACCTTTGCTGACATCCTTTTGTCACCAATCACTCCTAAAACTTATCTTCATTCTGCCTGGACTTTCTTCTTAACCTCTTTGCCACATTCCCCATTTTCCTGTATAGTGGACCCCGAGTACTTGAAGTCCTGCACCTTTGTGACCTCTGCTCCTTGTAGCCTCATGCACTCTGTCTTACTACGGCTGACTTTCATTCCTCTTCTTTCAGGTGCATACCTCCACCTCTCGAAGTTCTCTTCCACCTGTTCCCTGTTCTCACCACAGATCACAATGTCATCTACAAATAACCCGTGACTTGTGTACTGAATTTATCCAAATATCCTGCATTACAGTCTGCACCTATCAATATTTCCCTATTTTAGAACTACTGTACCAGCAATGGTGTGTTGTTTTACTATGTGTACAGTATACTGCTATATTCTACTAAATAACACAATTAGGCTAAAAGTCTGAGGAGCTCAACTTGTTGAATTCAATTCTGCTCCTTTTTAGAGAATCTACCAAATAAGATAACCGTGTGAGTGTCTCTTCTAAATAGGAATGGCAGCTTTATTTGTGTAGCACAATTCAGCAACAGAGAACCCCAAACTGCTTTAAACAAACAAACCCAAACAGCTTTAAACCCAAACTGCTTTAAACAAACAACTAAGGATACTATAACAAGTACAAAGAAATATTTTAACATTTAGAAAATTTACAAAGTGCACCAAAGTCCATGCCCAAATATCCAGTTAGATAAATTTAACAAGGTTGAGTTAGGTCATCTGGATGAATTCTCCATTTTTGGGCAGCACGGTGGCACAACTGGTAGAGCTGCTGCCTCTCAGCGAGAAGGTTGCCGGTTCAAATCCCGGTCCGGGGCCTTTCTGGGTGGAGTTTGCATGTTCTCCCCGTGCATGCGTGGGTTTCCTCCGGGTACTCCGGTTTCCTCCCACAGACCAAAAAACATGCTTGTTAGGCTGATTGGTGACTCTAAATTGACCCTAGGTGTGAGTGTGAGAGTGGATGGTTGTTTGGTGTGAGTGAGACAGGTCCCTCTTGTAAATGAGTCCCCGTGACTCAACAAGGCTAGCCTGTATAAATAAAGGTTGAATGAATGAATGAATTGTTGGACCATTTTGTTTGGAAAAAAAAAATTTCAACATAGAAAAATCAGTTCAGCATACCTTACTCAACCTTATTAGATCTGAATACATATTTTTAACTATGTCAAATGTAAGTTGGTAATTATTTAATAAACAAATGGTTAACAAAATAATAAAAAAATAAAATAAATAAGAACATCAAAGTTTATGAATATTCTACCTAATGACGACAGCTTTTGGAACAGCCCCAGTTTGGAGAAATATAGTTAATCTTACTGGATTAATGAACTGGTGGCTAGTCGATCAGGACCAAAATGGATTGCAGCAGTCTTAAAACAAGCTTCAATCCAATTTCTAATCTTTCTAGTAGTTCACGTAAACACTTTTTATTTTGTCTTTACACCACTGTCAGTTTAGCATAGCAGCCATTTCTATTGAATTATAGGATAGTAGCAATTCACTTTGTTTTTGACACCATTCTGACTAAAACATTAATTGATTCAATTCAATTCAGTTCAATACAATTCAATACAATTCAGTTCAGTTCATTTCAAAATACTTTATTAATCCAAAATGAAAATTAAATGTTGTTGTAGCTCATTATCCTGGTTTCATTAAGCGTTGTTATGTTGATGGCTGTGGGCAGGAAGGATTTTCCACAGCAGATCTAAAAAAACTGGCTGCAGAAACCGATCCATGTACCCACCCAGTGGGCCTCTTGGTCCTCCTGGGCAGCAGGACCATCTGAATGTTGGGCAGAACTCCTCCCGGAGCAATGGCCACTCCTCCCAGCAGCTTGTTGAGCTCCTCATCATTGCAGACAGATGCAGGTGTCAGGAGATGATCCTGGTCTTCTTGTTCCCTTTCAGTCATGTCTCTCGGTCCAACATATGCTATGGAAATTGCGCCCCTGCGCGATTACCTGAAGGAATACATTCACGCCTTTACAGCAAGGGTGTCAGCGTTGCGCCAGAGGCCCCGCCCTCTGGGTATTTAAGCCGCTGACGCCCATCTATCTTTCTCTTATTGCCCTTCACCTTGCTTAAACCTGAACTTCGTGGGACTTTTCTGTTGTCACATCTCTCGACTAGAGGTGAGCTTGCTCCCTACACTGAGCGTACAGAGACATTTTCCTGCATACTGCTGGGCTTGCGAAAGCTAGTCCAGCGTTTTTCTACTTACCTCGAAGTTTTCTTCTCTTTCCGCAGCTGCTTCGCTCGATGGCGCTAACTGCGTCACAACTCTCCTTGCTAACCATTAGCAGGCTAGCTAGTGAAAGCAAGATGACGGAGAGGACGGCTTCGAACAAAAGGAAGCTAGGAACAACCTCAACGCTTCTCATCTCCGGACATGACTCCCGAGAAGGGAAAACCGAGGACAACAAAGAAGAAAACCAGCAGGACGACGAGCCCTCGCTCGCGCCCCTCCCCCAGCGGATGCGGCTACTCCCTCTCGGCGACGGACACCCATGAGGCCTGTCCTGTCTGCCTGGGGATTCTGCCCGCGAGAACAGCGCTGGAATTCCCCGACTCCTGCTCCCACTGCTGTCGAATGTCTGCGGTAGTGAGGAAACGCAGCGTGAACACGTTGGCTAAATCCAGGGCAAAGGCCGCGGCGTTGAAGGTCGCACGTCGCACAAAGCTGCTCGCTCCTGAGCCGGAGCTTGAGAACGTGGACCTGGAATGCAGCGGTCGAGTCGGGGATGAGAACGTGTTGGACTCCTCGGTTGCCGTCGAGGACTCAACGCCCGAAGTGTCTGACCAAGACGCCGAGTACGGTTACAGAGGAGAAATTGTGGATTCCTCCCAGAACCTGGCGCAAATCCTACCGGAACCAAACTTGTCGGTCCCTGCTCTGTTCGACCTGTACCATAGGGCGGCGGATGCCTTGCAGGTCACGTGGCCATACCCCATGCCTTGCCAACAAGCTACGAGGCTGGCGGGAAACTACTTCTATGCAAAGCAGCCGACAACGTCGCAAAAAATGCCCATTTTCCCGGACTTCTTCATGGGGCTCAAACGCTCCTGGGCGGAACCCGGAGCTCCCATCATGTTGCCACTATCCCGACTCCTTGATGTTGCGGGAATGGAGACAGTGTTCCTCGCCAGCGCACCCCTGATAGAGGAGACTCTGGTGGCTCACCTGGCCCCCGCAGCCACGGGGACAAAACCAGCGCTACCCAGCAGGGCCTGCTGCGCTTCGGAGAAACAGCTTGAAAAGTGCTACAAGGCTCAGGGCCTCGCGGCTCGCCCAATGAATGCATCGACCATGGTGCAGGCGTACCTGGCAGAGAAACTGCAGGATCTCCAGGTAACTAAAAATGAGCAGACCGCAACGGAGGCCATGGAGGAGGTCTGCCGTGCCTCTGACTTCGTGCTCCGCATGATGGGGACAATAGCCATTTCGCCAGGCAGAGCAATGGCGGAAATAGTTGTCGCCCAGCGTCATCTTTGGCTAACATTATCGGACCTCCCGGAAAACCAGAGGTCCACCTTCCTCCAGCACCCGATCGAGTCGACGGGACTCTTCGGGGGAGCCCTGGAACGCGTCCAGGCCAGGCTGGAACAAAGACGCAAACAGCCGGAAACCCTTCGCGAGGGGCTACAGAGGAAAAGCTTTGCTCCCCCAAAGGGAGAAATGCGTGGCCCTCCACGGAAGAGACCCGCTGGTGACAGTGAGACTTTCCAGTACCGGCCAAGGGCCTCTGCAGTGACCCCGTGTGGAACTCAGATTCGGGCCTGATGAACCAGGACGAACTGATAATTTTACAGGTTTTCCCGCCCACGCGGTATGGGAACCTAACCTTTTGAGCCCAGTCTCTACTTGAAAAATACTACGAGGAGCTGGTGACATGTGTGCATGCACCAAACATGACTCGCCTACTGTATGTGTAATCAATACAAACACTGTTTCATGCATGTACAAAAATAAAAGTACCAAAGCACAAACTGCCCTGGTTCTTGACTTGAGTCCCATTTTTATAAAACACAAACCATGTGGTCAAACTATGAACCACAGCAAGATACACGAGCTCTGTCGGAGACGGTCAGATCTCGCAATATCTTCTGTTGGGCTGACCAGCCTGCTCGAAAGATTGCGAGAGGGGTCAAAGGCCACCCCTCCAGCACTAAAAAACGACAAGCAGCAATTGGGCATGCCGTCCAGGCTCATGGCGTACGCGTAGGCCTGGAAGGCATGTCTACCAAATGATTGGGTCATGACAACCATACGTCATGGGCTCAAGTTGCAGTTCACCAGGAGACCGCCCCCCTTCACGGGGGTTCTGCAATCAAAGATTAACCCTACACGCGCACATGTGTTGAGGGAGGAAGTTTTCACGATGCTGCAGAAGGGAGTGATAAGTTTGGTCTCAAGACGCAAACTACACTCTGGCCACTACAGCAAGTACTTCCTGGTGCCCAAAAAGGATCATTCCCTGAGACCGATTCTGGATCTAAGGACTCTGAATAAGAGAATAAAAACTTTTAAGTTCAAGATGCTTACACTGCGGCAGGTTCTCCAGTCTGTGAGACCAGGGGCCTCATGTATCAAAAACCTGCGTGGATTTCCTACTGAAAAGTGACGTACGGTGAAATCCAGAAAAGTGTCTACGCACAAAAAGATCCAGATTTATCAAACTGTGCGTACACCTGAATCCACGCACATTCCTTTTGTACATCACAATTGACGTGGAACTGAGCGCACGTGAGACACCTCCCCTGACACGCCTACATTTACATATGTTAAACAGATGCAAATTACTTCCTGCATGTGTGAAGGACATGTTTGTTTGATCCCTGCGCGATCAGAAATGATTTCTAGATTCGGGAAAATAATGAATTCAATATAATATGAGTGAGGACAAACATCCTAAGTAAGAATAGTAATAAAATGTGTTCATCATGCAAAGAACGAGTGATTGTCGGTATTTGTGTGCGCGCGCACCCTGCTGTGGTGCGCGAACCGGCTCATTCATTCATTCTGTGTGGAAATATTAACTTTGCGCACGAGTTTATTACCATTATTACTGTAAACACAGAGGAACTTACTTGGATGTTTGCTAGAACATAGATCTTTGTTTATGTAGATGATGTGAAGAAACGAGTCTGTGCGTCTTGGTGGAGACTTTTCATGACATGATGTTGGAGTCTCCAGACGCAGCGCGCGCCCCGCAGCCCTGTGCGCAGTCTGTCTGTGAAGCTTTTGCTCTCCTACAAGTTATATAAGGTGTACTTTCACGTGTCATTTTGGAGAAATCTACAATAAACGCAGATAATGAAACACCTCCAGCTGCCGTGTCGACACCGGTGAGGGTGCGCGCGCGCTCCAAGCGCGACCACTCAGCCTTTGGAATCATATGGATGAGACATTCCATTGGACATGATCCGGCTTTGTGTGGACTGGACTGCACAGTCCCGATCGACCTGCAGCTCCCTCTGTGGAACAGTTTGACCGCTGCTTCTGTATGCACGCGTGATGCACGGCTCCCCAGAGCGCAGCAGTAGTGCCAAACTGGAAAATTATTATTTCTGAAAACGGCTGATAAGCCATATCCTAGATCGGAAAACTATATCTGTTTCTAAATAAATGCTCTGCGTGTTACACTATTTATTATAACCTCCAGTAAGGCTGAATGAATCCGTTCCTGTTAAATTTATTTTTGGCACAACGTTGCGCGTCCTTTATTTCACTGCGTCATGTGGATGTAATACTTGTTAATCGTGTGTTTGGAGGGAATATTAATCATTTTCACATCTTGAACTGTTAATAATAATAATAATAATAATAATAATAATAATAATAATAATGAATTCAATTTATAACGCACTTTTCATTAATGGAAATCTCAAAGTGCTACAAGGTGCAACATATTTGAATGTCAATAAGACAAATAATAAAACAATTAAAATCAACAACAGTATCAACTCAGATCAAAAGTAGAATCATGAGGAGTAAAGTATGCTCGGTTGAAAAGAAAGGTCTTCAAGCCGCTCTTAAAGTCAACCACAGACTGTGGGGCTTCAGTTTCTCTGAAACACCTGTAAGTGTCGCCAAAGGAACAAGAACCACAGAAACGTGCGTACGCCTGCTCGGGAGCTTGCGTGGATATGTACCTGGATGCGCATATATTCACGTTCAGTTCAGTTTTGATACATACGGGCTTTTGCGTGGAAAGTGACGTGCGCAATGTTTTTGTGCGCACGCACGGTTGATACATGAGGCCCCAGGAGACTACGCATGTACAGTGTATTTGAAAGATGCCTATTTCCACATAGGCGTGTGGAGGAAACACAAAAAATTCCTCCGTTTTGCCTTTGAAGGGAACGCTTATGAATTCAAAGCCTTACCCTTCGGTTTAAAGACTGCTCCTCGTACATTTACTAAATGTCTGGATGCAACCCTGAACCCCCTTAGGAATCAAGGGCTCAGGGTTAGGAATTACTTGGATGACCTGCTGATTCTGGCTGAAAGCAGAATGCAGGCCCAGTCACACTCCTATAGGGTGATCTCTCACCTGGAGTCTCTTGGGTTTGTCATAAACCTACAAAAGAGTGATCTAACTCCATCACGGGTTACCGTATTTCTGGGAGTACAGATCGACACTGTCCGGTACAGAGCATGGCTCTCAAAGGAACGGGTTTCCTCTATTCGCCATTGCCTGGAAAGATTTAAACTGGATCAACAGGTCCCTGTGAAAACGTGCCAACGCCTGTTGGGCCTCTTGGCGGCAGCCATTCCCTATGTGCCACATGCATTGTTGAAAATGCGGGCCATACAAGTATGGCTAAACCAACGGACACAACCCGCCTTGCCTAGTCAAGCAGGAAAGGTTAGAATAGATTCAGAGTGCCTGAAGGCCCTGGAACCTTGGAGAGATTTGTCTGTTTTCACGGAAGGGGTCCCACTGGGAAGGGTGTCATCCCGTGTGGTCATCACGACGGACGCCTCAAAAACAGGATGGGAGACGATCTGCAGAAATCAGAACGCCCGTGGCCTTTGGAATAAACAGGAAGCGAGATTACATATCAACTTCCTGGAGTTGCTGGACGTATTCCTGTCATTAAAATACTTCTTCAGTAAAGGTCTGATTGCTGGGCAGCATGTCCTGGTGAAATCAGCTAACAAGACCACAGTGTCCTTCATCAACAGGGAGGGAGGGACAAGGTCCCAGGCCCTCCTTGGACTGATGCAGAAGATGCTCACATGGTATGCTCCAAGAATCTTGTCACTTAGGGCGACTCATGTCCACTGTGACTTAAATTATGGAGGAGATGCCCTCTCAAGAGGGCCTCTCTTGGCGTCAGAATGGAGCCTGAACCCACGGATTGTGGAACAGGTCTGGTCACGATTTGGGAGAGCCTTTGTGGACTTGTTCGCTTGTAGGGCTAGCTCACAGTGTGACCTTTACTTCTCCTTGAGGGAAACTGACGCACCATTGGGAACGGATGCTCAGGCACATGATTGGCCAACAGGGGTGCTCTACTATGCCTTTCTACCTGTCCCCCTGATCGAGGTGACACTGGAACCTGTGCGCCAGGGAGCCCTCTCACTGATCCCGATAGCCCCCAGATGGCCGCAGAAACCGTGGTTCCCGGAGTTGATCTCAATGTTATCAGGGATACCATGGCAATTGCCTCCTCACAGGGACCTGCTGACTCAGGCACATGGGTAGCTTCTACACCCAGTCCGGAGTTGTGGCAGCTTTCAGCCTGGCCTTTGAAGGGAACTGGCTGAGAGCCTAAGGCTTTTATCACTTTATCCCAAAACAAACAGCAACAACATACACAAAGGTACCCCTTGGTGTTTATGTTTGCTTAGGAGATGTTCAATGGAGGGGTTTCCCCTCTCCTTAATGGATCTCCGACATCAGGATGGGCCCCACTTGTCAGTCGTGCCCCTTGTATATGTAAATATTTTCCCTAGGGACTTGGGAGGTTACACTGTGCTTGACCTGGGTTTTCTACCCCCACATTACCACCCAATTAATTGTGGTGTAATGGGTCCCTTGCTCCTTTCCTCCTGTTTCTCGGGTTGTTCCAGAGAAAATGGGGATGATGAGTATTCACACTAGTGGAGCACGCTTAGGCTGTCTCTAGCTGGTGTTTTTTATCTGTATGTCCAGTTGAAACATCAAGTTGATGTTTTTACATTTGGCATTTTTTCTTCTCAGCCTGTGCTCTCTACATACCTTGTAGAAAGCAGCTGGGAAATACCTGTATTTTTAAGCGGATGTTCTCACGTGCATTTTGCTGAGCATTTCAAGAGCGTGAATGAATTACGTTCCCATAGCATATGTTGCACTGAGAGACATGACTGAAAGGGAACTGAAAGTTATGCACCATAACTCATGTTCCCTGAAGGAAGGGAATGAGGTGCAACATATCTGACCCTTTTCAATGCTGAAAGCTCGGTGAAGTGCATTTTGGAGAAAGATGGATGGGCGTTAGCGGCTTAAATACCCAGAGGGCGGGGCCTCTGGCGCAACGCTGACGCCCTTGCTGTAAAGGCGTGAATGTATTCCTTCATGTAATCGCGTGGGGGCGCAATTCCCATAGCATATGTTGCACCTCGTTCCCTTCCTTCAGGGAACATGAGTTATGGTGCATAACTTTCAGTTATGAGCCGTGTTTCCTGCCAGCTCCAGGATCTCAGCTGTCAAGCACCTCTGCCAGGTAGACGGAGAGGCATCCATGGTGCCTCCTTTACAACTCATTTGTGATTTAGGGATGTAGTTGAGGTATTATTTGTGCTTTTATATGTTAATCAGCTGCTCCGGGTAGTAAAAACCACCTTGTTGTCATGGTTACACATCATAACAAATGTCCAAAAGTAAAAGGTTTTCAGTAAAAAGCCTCCCAGCTGCACAGCATCCAAAACCAGAGGAAGTAATCATCCGAAAAAAGCCAGTAAAAGAGGAAATAACTTTTTTTTTAAGTAATATCCCAGAATGTATGTAACAGCTACTCATCATGCAGTCACCTTGAGTGGCACAATTCCGCCTTCTCCCAAAAAAGAAATCGTACAGAAGACTTGACTTAACTTTGTTGTATTTTTCTACCTGGACTACTGAGCATGAATCAGGATATTTTGAACCACTTTGGCCATGACTGCCCCAAATGAGTCGGTGGGGGAGATGGTGGACTCCAGAAACCATCTGAGCACCATCAAACTGGTTGATCCACTATGAGAAGGTGCTATTTATAAGACTGAGTTTGTTGTGGCTCCTCGGAATGGGGAAGTCTTTTGGATGAAAGACGAAATCTCTCAACAAAAAGAAACCGTCCAGAGGACCTGACTTAACCTTGTTGGACTTTCCCCAAAATATACTTGAAAATAATCTGAACTATAACTTCATTTGCATAAACAGGTAATGGGATGACGCTATAAAGTTACCAAAACATATTTTAGAAAGTTCACAGACAACTTAAACAAACAAAAAAAATTAATTCCCTCAATAAAGTTGTCTAACTGCCATCACATTCCTCTTATTATCCATGACCAAGAATCAGCTTAGCAATTAATAACTTGAAATATCACCACCTTCACCGATATAACAATCTTCAGGTTCAGAAACAGGGGTACAGAATTTTAATTTAATGCTACTAATGTGCCAATCCTATTTTTCCTTGGCAATTTTAATCACCCACTGTGTTATAAAAGGTTAATTCAGATGTTAAGGTTGTCTCTTTCCTTCAAGATTTTGTGAAGTATTGAAGACCAGCTTCATGGCTGAAGGTTCATTACACTCAGTGTACGACTGTCTACTCGTGTCTGAATGTTGGTTAAAACAAGAGCTGAACTTCCTTGTGCATTTCAAACAGTATATTTGAAAGGATTTGTTCTTTCTTTGCTTTTTCCATCTTTTTATTCTTGTTTATCTTCCAACCTGTTCATCTTTATCAGTCATTTTTTAAGAAAACGCTGTCTTTAATTTACCTCATACTTCCCTTTCCTTCCCGCTGTTTCCTCTCCGTTTCTTTATGGCTCTGGCATCAATAATTCACAGTTCCCTGCAGAGACAAGCTCTGGGTGGACTGATTAAACTTGAGCAAGAGAGAAGAACCAAGAGTGATTGCAGATGTCTGAGAGAAATGCACGAGAGCGGAAATAATGGCAATAGAGATGAATCATTGTTGGAAACATGCTTAATACAGATTGGTATATGCAACTGGGAAAAAATTATATTTTTTTATTTATTGTGAGATAGCCATTTTACTGTAAAAGCATGCCTTTTGAACTTCAGACTGACGAGACATCAAATATCTAAACTTCTTTAGCATTATGACATATTTTGAGTTCAGCCAAGGGAGGCAATAACATTAAGGTAAGTGTGAAACATACAAAGTATATGGTTCAATCATTTTTATTGACTGACTTTCTTTAAATAAAATAAAATGAATATAATTTGAGTTGTCAACCAGTTTTGTTGTCAAAGGTATCATTAGCAGCAACAATAAAGCACTACAGGATTCTTGATCTTGATGACAGTTGAATTTTTAATGTTTGCTATAACACTAACTTTGTCTCATCCACTTCTGCTTTCATACTTAACATCACCTGTCAACATATTAGGGTGCCATATTTGTTATACTTCTCGTCTCCACAGTTGGGTTTTTACACCCCTCTGCATTTCTGCTGTCTGAAAAAAAAAAAAAAGAAAGCATTTTGTCTGTTGATTTAATTAGATCACATATGTCAAAGTCAAGGCCCGCGGGCCAGATCCTGCCCGCAAATTAATTATCTATGGCCCCCTGGATGATATTTAATTACTATTAGAAACGGCCCGCAGGCCATAGCTGCCCGCTGGTGTTCTGCACGCACAAACACTACATTACCCACAATGCAACGGTAGTAGGGATGGGGCCGATCCGATCCGGAGTCGTGTCTCATGAATCCAGAGGAATAAGACCCGCCTCACGTCACATTCAGGAAATCCATTTCATAGTTTGCAGCCAGCTACAACGTGACGACTGAGTGAGTAGCACTTTAGCTAACAGCTAGCCAACTTTTCATTGCAACATGTCCGCTGTGTGGAAGTATTTTACACTAAACACCACAAGACAGCAACATACAATGTCTGCAGAGCCATAGCACCACATTAAAACGGTCAAGTTAGTTTTACGTTGGACATTCGAGCTCTGGGGCTTCAGCGGGACGCCACTCTCACTGAACCGAAACAGGGAGACCGATCGCGGCCAGCTTCGTTCAGTCCGACCCGCTGTCTGACCGTCTCGTAGGAGGGACAGGCTGAGAGCGGCTGACCGAAATCAGAGCGCCCACCCCAGACTGAACAAGAAAAACAGACAGCTGAAGCCACGGAGCTCGAATGTTCATCGAGAAGTTGCTAAACTTCATCGTAATTAATGACCAACAGCTATCAGCTGTAGAAAATGAAGGATTTTGCAGCTTGATACTTGCTGCCAACAGCCAACACAATTATAACAAAGCATATTAATTAAAAATCACAAGAAAACTGTATTAAAAAACGAAACATAAACAGCTACATTATAAAACAATGTAAAATACTAAAAACAGGAACATGTCTGTGTTGATTTATGCCATGAACTTAGCAGATGTAAAGCTATTTAATATTTTATTGAATTAATTTATCATTCATTTAAAAGAGACAAAATGAAACAAAGTCATCAATAAGAAAACATTGAATGAAAAGAGTGCAGAAAGAAGAAAAAAAATCTCATGTCACCCCCTTATAATAAACACTGAACCAGTCTGGCCCTCGGTTTGTAGGAATTGTGGTTTTTTGGCCCTGGGTGTATTTGACTTTGACATCTCTGAGTTAGATGGTACAATCAAATGCTATTCATTAATTTGTGCTATTTGTGTATAGACTTTACCCAATACAATTTTTGTTCAGACAAAACAAGAGCTTGAAAATTATATATATTTAAGAATGATTTGTCCTAATTGCTTGACTGCTGTTCGTTTAGTTCTGGACACTGGGCATCTATTTCACTCTTAAGGGCCAGGCAGAGCTCTGCGTTTGGCCGAGCGCCGCGCCACGCCGTGTGAGCGCCGCGGCACAAGCCTTTGAGCGCGGGCGTGAACGCGCCAAGCTCAAATTTTACAACAGCTTACGCGCGCACGTTGTCTCACAATAAACTGCCCGGCGCCGGACTGTTTTGTATGAGACACAAATGTATTAAATTCCTCTTCTTCATCACTGATCTGGACTTTTCTTTTGTTTTTTGCCAAAAGTCAAGTGATCGCTTGAAGCGGTCACCATTCGCTTCCTCCTCCGATGAGGAGGAATGAATGAATTTGTCGCAAGCGAACTGACTCATGTTCAACGTGGCTGCACCAGGTTCTAAATATTTCCTGGTGTGCTGGTCTGCTGTGTGGGCTGAAGGACCAGCGCTCCCTGTTTTTATTTTATTTTTTAGAACTTTTTATTAACATACAAACACAGAACAAAGCTGCCAGCTCGTGCCTTTTTGTCTCCCACCTGACCTGTCAATCAACTCAGTAGGCGTGTCAGCAAATGACCAATCAGCGACCTCAATTTGTCCCGTAGGTAAACGCTCCGCCCTGCTTCTGCTCAAATGACATCAAGTATTTGGAGCGAAAACGTTGGAGCTTCACGCTGAGCTATGCTGTGAACTGCCCGCGCGCAGCACGCGCACGTCGAGCGGCGTGCGACCCAACGCACTGCTCTGCAGGAGCCTTTACTGAGCTATTGTATCATTTAGATCCGCTTTTAGATCTTTATCATCAGCCAGTTGCTGCAACGTATTTTCCAAGTTAACGCACTAAAACCATAGATATACGGTAAGATCTGATGTAGTATATCTCCGTATCCTTTACATATACTTATACTTATATTTCCGGATATTCCCGGAAATGGACCGCAATGATCCTTTAAAAATCCCAAGATCCCAAAATCCGGATACTTATCTTTGGCAGGCCCTTGACAAATAACAGCCACATTTATTTTGGATCTGCCAAAGATAAGTATGCAGATTTTGGGATTTTTTAAGGATCATTGCGGTCCATTTCCGGGAATATCCGAACACAGATCCTTCCGTATATCTATGGTTTTAGTGCAGTCTTTCTAGTCATGCACAATTATTTCTAATAGTATCCTGGACATTTGTGCTGTTATAAATTTGGGGTTTTGTGAAAAATATTTTCAAAGCCTCAGCATCAGATCAGTGCGTGGGTAAGTGTATTTGGTAGATGTATGGGTGGATCTGTAGATAAAGCTCTGCTGCTGCAGAGAAACCTCCTCTGTCCTCCCACACCCCTCGACTTAAAACCTGTCTAGTAATTGCAGCACAACCAAGCTACCACTCAATACCAACAAATGTCAGCCATCTGCAATTTGAAGCAATGAAAATATGCAGGACAGCCACAGAAAATATATGTGAAGCAGATTATTCTTGTGTGATGAACTGAGAAAAGAAGAAATGTGTCTTTGTGTGTGTTTTTTTAACAGAATGCTACATATATGTATGACAAATGGGGATAATCCATAACTGAAATAAGTCTGTTTGCTGTTATTCACTTCTTGAGATGTGCAGTTTTTCTTCTGCTCCACACTAAAATGGTCTCCTCAAAGACCAGGGGTCTGCAACCTTCACGATCGAAAGAGCAATTTTTATACCTTCGTTCACTACATTAAACATGACCAGAGCTGCAACAACCTGCTATTACTATGGTTATCAACTGGTGGCCCATGGGCCACTTTAGGTTTGCTAGAGGGGGCTTTTATGGCCAGTTGGGGTGACATTATAAAGCTAAAAATATCTAATTATTTTTTACATGTATTAAAGAAAGATACCAGATTATTGTAAAAGGGGAAATTCCGTTTTTACATTTTATATATAGAAAAAAAATCTATAAACTATGCAGACATTTCTTCATAGAAATAAATAAAGTATCAAGTTAAAGTATGTTTTACGCCTTGTACTTGCTCCAGTGTTCACATATTTGCAAAATAAATGACAGGAAAACAGTTTGAACTAATCCTTTTTCATTGTTTGTATAACCAATGAAATTCAGATGCCAGTTTTGGTCAAAACTTGAAAGAGCCGCTGAAGAGGCACCAAAGTGCCACATGTGGCCCCCGAGCCGCAGGTTGTCATAGCCAGAAGGCTCCATGGTCAAAACTCGCCCGCAACTTTTCTCTGTGGTGATTCATGGATTTTCTTATAGTAATCTGTTTTCCTTCCACAGATAATCGGCAACTCTAAATTGTCACGAGGTGTGAATTGTGAAAGCTCAGTCTCGATTTGTATGTGGCTCTGTGATGGACTGGCGACCTGCCCAGGGTGTACCCTCCTTTCAGTGGCACCATCCTGCACAGAAAAGGCCTCTATGTGAGTGTATGCCTCTCTTTACATTTTACTCGTCACCAAGTGGGCAGCAGCACAAGTCAACTATCTCTGATTCATAGCCTTGCTACAGTTGTTAGGTGAAAGAAGGATCACATTAATAATGTCTCCTCTGTTTAAATCTGCTGTGGCCTTTGCTTTACACGCCACGCAGTCACCCATGATGGAATTTGTTCCCTGGACTTTGTGAAGTTGTTTTATTCTAGTAGTTCATTTATCATTGCTATGCCTGTATGGTAAGAGAATATTTATTGTGATATACATATATAATTGAGAAGTATTTGTTTTATGAATTTCTATTTAAACAGCAAATCACTGGATAATCAGTTGCATGTGTTGTAGACTAGTTTTAAAAAATGTGCACAATATAGAGAGGAAATACATTACAATATTTGTTTTTAGGATTAATTTGTAATTAAGATAATAAGTGAGGTTTGTGGTTTTGTTTGGATGTTAAAAAAAACAGCTTTTGTAACTCTATTTCTTGGTTTCAATCTTTTTTATTAAATTTTTTTTGCTGCTTTTATTTATTCTGCTTTCTTTTACCTTTCCAAATTAGTAAGCATATTGGTAAGATGCAAAGTGTCTTTCTTATGAAACTATTAATTTTATTTAAAAATATACTTGCACCTATGTGGTCTGAACAGCTGTCATAGACAGTCATTTAATTTTGCCACTTCAAATGTCCTAAAATACAAAACACCAACTCCAGATTGTTTGGCGCATCACTTCATCACACTTACCTGATTTCCATCTGGCAAAAATCTGTGATTTACAATATTTTTAATATTGAAAACAAAAAGCTTTAGTAATACGTTATATTTCACCACGTAAACATACAAAATTATCAGAATGTTTGTGAGATAATGAGGCTGTGCAGAGTTTAGAATGGCTCTGTTGCTGACAGAATGACAAATCTATATCCAGTGTCATCTTGTTACAAACTAACTCAAGCAAAGAGATCACTGAAAACTCTAACAATCATTGATAAGAAAATTACACTTTTTTAAAGAAATGTTCACTCACTAGCTTTTATCAGCTATCAAATGTTGTTTTGATTAAGGAAGACAGAAGATCGGAAGACTTAATGATGGCTGTAACACACCACTGGCTTGACAGACAAGGAGACGGAGCAGAAAATTAATATTTATCTGTGGGGTCTTGAAAACAGTGGTAGAGGACAGAAAGTTACTGTTTTTATCTTTGCCTTCTGCTTGATCAGTTTTTAACTTGTAATAATTAAGTGGTGCACGTGGTTGCTTGGATACACATAAATACACAGAGATAATTTCTCAAATTACTTCAAAGGCCAATCACAATCTGATCTTTAACACACACAAACACACATCAGTTCATACACTTCGGTCCACTTTTACATGGCCCCCTTAATGAGCCCAACCAACGCTTCAGGCTGCAGCTATATTAGTGTCATATTAGGAGGAAATGAAAAGAATTTACCCAAGGGGGTTGAGTATTTCCATTTCTTTATGGGCTTGTGAGAAAAGTAATCCCCTATAACTGACATGGAAACTGGGAACATAACAGTGAGGAGCATATTCTTAACAAAGAAGCAGAAATTTAATTTGAAGGCAATGTGCAATATTTATAAATCCATTAAAATGTGATCAATCTGAATTTATTTTATTGTTCAAAGATAAAACTTTAAGTCATTCTGCTTGTTTTTCAAAGTCAACTTGCAGGTTGTGTTGCAATCACTGATAAAAGTGATATGGGTTAATGCATACTTGAAATAAAACTGTTCGCCGTTATTCTTTTCTTGAGGTCTGCAGTTTTTCTTCTGCGCAACAATAAAATGGTCTCCTCAAAAGCCCAGGGGTCTGCAACCTTTATGAGCAAAAGAGTCATTTTTACACCTTTATTCACTCCATTAAACGTGTCTGGAGCTGAAACAACCTGCTACAACTGTTTTATCAACCTTCGAACCCGGTGAGTTCAAGGGTTGCTGCCATTCATTCATTCAACCATAGCTCAGCAGCATTACCGTAATGTGAAAGCACCGTGTATTAAATGTGTCAGACATGTCACCATTCAAATTCCTTTGGCTGGAAAGTCATACGGACCTCCTGTCACTACTACATCAAACCCTCAAGCTGCAAAGGACTTTTACTCTTTTAAATGTTGGCAATTATGGTGCTGTCACCAACTGACTTTGTGGCTCAGAGGCATAACAATGGCAGGTTGACTTCAACCCAAAGTGGCTACCTTGGTCATTTCAGACTCAGACTAACAGACGGTGTCTCAGGTCTAGTTTGGTGTTTTGTGAATGAGGAAAATGATCAGACTGAGAATGAACTTGTATTATTTTACCAAACTGTTAGGTTTCAGGTTGGTAGACCTAAAAGGCACACATCAAAGTTTTTATTTATTTTACAGTTACAGTAGTCCCTTGCTACTTCGCAGTTCATTTATCGTTGCTTCGCTCTATCGCAGTTTTTCAAAATAAGACTGGACATGACACACAACTGGCTGATTGATGGATGAGCCGCACGATCGGCATGTAATTTTTATTCAAAACATATTATTTTAAATTATTTAGCACCTGCTGCACATTTCTGCAGCCAGGAGCTGCAGAAAAAGCTTCCTCCTGAACCTTTGAGCAGCCCTTAATGCAGGATGAACTTCCTGCTGCAGCTGATCAGCTGATCTCTGTGCAGAGCTGAGAAGTGGGTGTGGCCAAGAGCGCTTGCAGGTGGCAAAGAGCAGCGGAGGCAGGGAGCTGAAATCATGACAGTCTGTGCTATTTTAGAGCGTTTAGTTTAGAAATGTTTGAAAATTGCAAGAGTGTGGGAAGGGTTTAAAACAACTTAACATATCTATATATAAATACTAAGATAAACTACTACTTTCTACTTCATTCATTCAACCTTTATTTAGTCAGGTAAATCTTTTGAACCTCATGGGCTCATTTACGAAAGCGACCTGCTAAAACTAAAGAACAATGAACAGCAGTGGTAGAATTTCCTTAAACAATAAACAATAAACAAACAAACAATAAACAATAGAAAACAAAAGAGAGAAAAAAAACAAAAGTAATTTTTTTTTTTTTAACAAAGTATCAAAAAACTAGCAAAACATTATAAGGTAGACGTATAAAATCAAAGACAGGAACAAATCTGCATTGGTTTTTGCCAGGATTCCAACAGATTCTGAAAACCATTTAGAGAAGTCAAGGTCGAGAGCTTCAGATCTTTTTGTAAGATATTCCAGGAAGCAGGAGCAGAGTAGGAGAAGGCCCTTTTTCCAAGTTCAGTCCTCACTGACGGAACACTTGTACTACTATTCCTACTTCGCTGTTTTTCACTTAACGCTGGGCTTCAGGGTACGGATCCCCCGCGATAAACGAGGGACTACTGTATTTTAATATTATTATAGAAGCTTGTGTTTCTATGTACAGGGTTAAAACTTTGATGGATTGATCATTTATATTTTAAAATCCATTTAAATATCCAAGATGAAGTATTTCTTAATTCAAAACAATAACATATGTTTACTTATGAGCTGTGTTCATAATTAAAATCTCCTTTTGAAATTAAATCTGCCACCCCCTTTCAATGTACGTACAGTTATAAGAAAAACAAGGGAAGCTCTTTCATACATGAAGTATTCATACATGAACACGTTGTTACAATATTTAGCATTTCATGACCTTGAAGTGTTTTTAATAAGATAATAATTTAATAAAGCATCTTCAAACTGCATGTTCCTGTTTGAGAAAAGAAAGAGCTTGGAGATTAATGTCACATGGCTGCAAAAAAAATCACACAAAGTACATAGGTCCAGTCCAATTTACAAAACAAAAGTTTCTATGAACTTCAATGCAACATTGTCAGTAAATATAGCAGTGAGCCACTGTAGAGTGTATCAGACAGCAAGTAAAGTAAAAATGGGTTTATACTCTCCTAGAAGTGAAGAACTCCGCTTTCACTGATATAGTAGAAAAACAAAATGATGCCACTTTTGTCTCCCACAAGCTCCTACAGCCTATTCTCAATACTGTACAAGTCCAAGCAGAAAGTTTTTCTCCCGGGTATATGCGTCAACTATTGTGGCATTAGTCAGCTGCACTTCACTGTTGTGGGCGCGCTTATGAGATAAAGTGGGTGAACTGCTCACTGAGTCATCCTCTGCTGAGGATCAGACGATCAAGGCTGAACACCGGTTCCAGCAAAACCTATGAAGATAGCCAGATGGTAAAGAACTTGTGGAAGAAGACGGAACAATTACTGTGCACAGAGGAGACCGTCTCTTGGAATCAGTGGTGGTCTTCCTCGTGATAAATTTACGGGGACAGATGAGCGGAGACCCTGGCAGGAGGAAATCGGTTACGGCCTTATGGGGAGAGGAAAGGGGTTACCCAGGAGTTCAGGGATGCAGTTTCTTGTTGAGTATAAAATATCCACGCAGAAAGGAACGTCTCACAACTACATCAGCAGGAGCACATTTCTTCTCTTCTCACTGAGAATTAATCCAGCTTCGGTATTTATTATCTTTTTGGAAGGATCAGGGCAGGGGTGTTTCTAGAATCTGCACACTGTTGACAATAGCTCAACAATGGCCACTGCGTTAAACAACGCAGTGGCCATTGGCATCAGAAGCATTTGTAAAGTTGTGGAATTTTATCAACCATTAAATGGCCATTATCATTTATTATCATCCCCATACGGTCAGATTGCCCCTCCTGTACCTCCTAGGAGGTTTAAAGGTACGTTGTCACCGTTGGTAGCGATGACAGCAGGCTCCATCTTTAGCTACGTGTTAAAGTTTAGAGTAAAGCCTATGGCGTTAGGTTTAGCCACTTGGTTAGGTTTAGGGTCTTGGTTAGGTTTAGGGTCTTGGTTAGGTTTAGGGTCTTGGTTAGGTTTAGGGTCTTGGTTAGGTTTAGGGTCTTGGTTAGGTTTAGGGTCTTGGTTAGGTTTAGGGTCTTGGTTAGGTTTAGGGTCTTGGTTAGGTTTAGGGTCTTGGTTAGGTTTAGGGTCTTGGTTAGGTTTAGGGTCTTGGTTAGGTTTAGGGTCTTGGTTAGGTTTAGGGTCTTGGTTAGGTTTAGGGTCTTGGTTAGGTTTAGGGTCTTGGTTAGGTTTAGGGTCTTGGTTAGGTTTAGGGTCTTGGTTAGGTTTAGGGTCTTGGTTAGGTTTAGGGTCTTGGTTAGGTTTAGGGTCTTGGTTAGGTTTAGGGTCTTGGTTAGGTTTAGGGTCTTGGTTAGGTTTAGGCTCTTGGTTAGGTTTAGGGTCTTGGTTAGGTTTAGGGTCTTGGTTAGGTTTAGGGTCTTGGTTAGGTTTAGGCTCTTGGTTAGGTTTAGGCTCTTGGTTAGGTTTAGGGTCTTGGTTAGGTTTAGGCTCTTGGTTAGGTTTAGGCTCTTGGTTAGGTTTAGGGTCTTGGTTAGGTTTAGGGTCTTGGTTAGGTTTAGGGTCTTGGTTAGGTTTAGGCTCTTGGTTAGGTTTAGGGTCTTGGTTAGGTTTAGGGTCTTGGTTAGGTTTAGGGTCTTGGTTAGGTTTAGGGTCTTGGTTAGGTTTAGGGTCTTGGTTAGGTTTAGGGTCTTGGTTAGGTTTAGGGTCTTGGTTAGGTTTAGGGTCTTGGTTAGGTTTAGGGTCTTGGTTAGGTTTAGGGTCTTGGTTAGGTTTAGGGTCTTGGTTAGGTTTAGGGTCTTGGTTAGGTTTAGGGTCTTGGTTAGGTTTAGGGTCTTGGTTAGGTTTAGGGTCTTGGTTAGGTTTAGGGTCTTGGTTAGGTTTAGGGTCTTGGTTAGGTTTAGGGTCTTGGTTAGGTTTAGGGTTGGTCCTCTGGGTCAGGTTTAAGGTTAGGTTTAGGAAAACGGTTACATAAGCTGAAAAAAACTAAAACACAACACTTCCAGGTTTACGGAAACACGCTGCCTACTCACAGCAATAATAACGCTGATAACGTTAATTTAAACATGCTAGAAGGTAGAGTGGACAGTTTTGCCGCTATATTTGGGGATGATAACAGCTAATAACGCCCATTGTATGGACTGACAACATCCGAAGCCGCTG
>JBBPBX010037143.1:0-24222 GCA_038048925.1 Garcialebias charrua | reverse complement strand
AACATTTAAAAAATCTGTATGCCTCTCTTATGAATGTCTATTGTTGATTGTCAAAGGAAAGTCTATTGTCGCTGTTGTCATCATTCTTTGTTGAAACAAGGGCTCTGTTGTAAATAAGTCCTCGAGGCTTAATGGGATTCACCTGCCTAAATAAAGGTTGAATCAATATCTCAGTGAACTTTCATCCAACATCAGAGGTCGCGTTAACCGAATATATCCGTATTTGACTGGTTGTTTTACATGATGACGGAGAAATCAAAACACTGTCTGTCATTGACAGATTAACATCCACTCTCTACCAACCAGTTCATGAACTTCACACCCCAGTCCGGTAGGTGGCGGTAATTGCACATTACGGCTTTTGCCAACTCCCAATAAACCAAAGGGAGAAGAAAAAGAAGAAAATACATGACGTTGTTGACTACGTTTGAAAAAATTGTCAAGGCAGCTTAGCGTACGAAGTTTCTTCAAAAAGCCCAATAACTGCGATCGTGTTGAAAAAAGAGGTGAAAAAAGAGGGAATGATGCAGTGGAGGACGATGGACAAACAAGTAAGACTGTGCGCTGTGGCCGTAGGATGTTAACTGTTCATTAGATGCTATTGTTTAATTGAATTGTTTATACAGTACATCTTTATTTAATTTCATTTTTTTGTTATTGCAGATGTAGATTCTCTGTTCAGCTTGTTTGGAACTATTATTAATTAAAATGAATGAAAAAATATGGTAATAATTTAAAAAAAAATAAATGACTGATTAAAATTAATTTTGACCAGATATTTTTAACCCTGTCTGTCAAAACGACAGACAACAAAAAAGTCTAGCGCGACCTGTGTCCAACATGTACCAGATTTATTGTGCGTCATCAGTGAGCACTTCTAGACACAGTGGTACGTACGTATACGTACGTATACGTATACGTACGTATTCTTTAACATTTCTCTCCAGTACACCCACTAGATTATTCCAACAGTTATAGCTCAGTGAGACATCATTTGATATGCGCCAGATTTATCGTGCATAATCAGTGAGCACTTCCAGACATACTGGTGGTGTTGTTTAATATTTGACTCCAGTGTGCCCCCTACATTATTCTAACAGTTATATCTCAGTGATCCATTATCCGATATGCACCACATTTTTGGGACATCATCAATATGCACTTCTAGACACATTGGTGTTGTTGTTTAACATTTCTCTCCAATGCGCCCCCTCGATTATTCCAACAGTTATAGCTCAGCGAGACATAATTTGATATGCACCACATTTTTTGTGCGTAATCAGTGAGCACTTCCACACACATTGGTGTTGTTGTTTTTTGACTCCAGTGTACCCCCTACATTATTCTAACAGTTGTATATCAGTGATACATCAAACAATCTGGACCAGATTCTTTGAGCATGATCAGTGAGCACTTCTACACACATTGGTATTGTTGTTTAAAATATTACTCCAGTGTATCCCCTACATTATTCTAACAGTTATATCTCAGTGGTACATTATCCGATATGTGCCAACATTTTGGGACGCCCGTGTGCACTTCTACACACATTGGTATTGTTGTATAACTTTGGACTCCAGTGCACCCCCTACATTATTCCAACAGTTATATATCAGTTATATATCATACCAGATTTATTGTACGTCATCAGTGAGCATTTCTAGACATGTTAGTGTTTTTGGTTTACGTTTAACTCCAGTGCGCCCCCTAGATTATTCCAACAGTTATATCTCAGTGACACATCAAACAATCTGCACCACATTTTTTATGCATGATCAGTGAGCACATCTAGACTCCAGTACGCCCACTAGATTAATCCAAAAGTTATATATCTGCTCCGCTCCTTCCCTCAAGTTTTCCTCCCCCCTGCTTTTGCTACTTTTGTCTCGTCTGCAGCTCTTCAGTGCTCGCTCGAAGCAATTTGGAACATGGATTTAATAGTGTGGGCTGTTTCCTATATCGATAAAAAATGTTCCACGAAGCGCTCTGGACCAGGAGAACCAGCGTGCCCTCTCGACACGCATGCGGCCGGTTACATCATGGATTCCTGGAGAGAATGGAAAATGATGTGTTTGACCATTCTTTCGGTCGAGGACGTGGAAGACCTTTACATAATTGGATTTATGGTAGCAGGTGCGCTGCTCTTTGGCTTGTGCGAGTGCCTCTGCTACTGGAAAATCAGGAAGACTTCCGCAGCGATCAACGCGCTGTCAAAGCTTCCTGCTCAGAACGAGTCTGTGATCCGAGCTGTGACCTCAATGAACCAGCTGCTTTATGAGCTTAATCGCACGGTGGGATCGGCCGTTGAAGACCGCAGACCTGCTGTGCGGTTTGGGACTCGTTTGCAACAGCCGAGCGGATTACACCAGGGGGGAGACGTGGACCCATAGCTCGGGTCGGATGAAAGCTCACATAATTTGGAGGAATTAGACTTCAGGCAGCACCTGGACTCAAGGCTAACGGTAAAAGTTCACCGAAGCCTGCCCTGAAGAATAAATAAATCAACTAATCTAATCGGGATACCCCAAGCAACCTTGAACAAGGCTGACTACAAATCTCTCCTGGAGTCTGAGCAACTGGAAAGAACTACTGTCGCACCCCCCCCGAGAGCTCTCTGTGTGCTTTCAGATAAAGCCGGCTGAGTCCATCTGCAGAACTGTGCTCTATCTGGACGATGTTCACAAACTTTATCTCACTGCTTCGCCACCAAAATGCAACATGTGATTTGTCTTATCTGTGCTTGGCTGGTAGAGTTTTTTTGACTGTATCATAGAATGTCCTGTAAGATAAATTGTGATAGAATCTTTTTTGAATACCACTGATTACTAGGGGTGTAATGGTACGCTAAAATCACATTTCGGTTCGGTTCAATTACAAGGAGTGCTCGGTTCGGTTTATTTTCGGTACAAAAAAAAAAGACAAAATAAAGACTTACAAAATGTTTATTTTGAAAATATGCCAAAAATATGTTTGTATTGTATTGTAGTAATAAATAAAAGTGACCCATTTGGATGATATTTTAAATAAACAGCACTCTACAATAAATAAATTATATTAAAAATAATAAAAATCTTAATAAATACAATAACAGTCAGAACCAGAACAATAAGCAGCAACAGACTGTTTACAATCTAACTAATCAAGTTTTTGTCCAGTAGCAGCAGTGTGGCTGTATTTGTCCTCATTACTCACAACCTCTTCTTGGTGGGACAGGTCCTGGAACAGTTCAGAGTTCAGTTCAGTCATCACACACTTCTTAGCTGCAGCAGGTGATCTCTGGTGGATTTCCCTGAAGTGGAAGAGACATGCTACCTCTGTAACTGGAAATACTGGAAATAAAAACAGAGGTAAAAAAAATAAGTTAATAAGATTATGATTTTAAATAATAATAAATTATAAATAATAATTATAATAAAAGAACAATACCTCTTGAACGGTTGAATCTCCCACTCATCATCAGGGCAGGGCTTAAATCAGCTCCAGGACTTGTTCACAATCAGTTTTAGTTTTTTCATAAAGAGCTGAACTTTTTGACTTAAGTGTTGACGTGATGGATGTCTCATAGCAAGGATCAACTGCGCATAAAAAACATTCAGACTTAGATTCAGATCTTTAAAAACTCATACAGTTTGTGTTATTGCTCTGGACCGCTCTGATTACCTGATAAAAGTTGTTTAAATGCAGCTGCTTTTAGCGGTGTTTCTGCAACAGCTGCTGTTTCTGTTCACATTCCGATGACGTAGTTTCCAGCGCGTTCACGTTAGACGTGTTGCTGCTGCAGAGAGCTACGTCACGCAGCTGCTGCAGAGTCGTCCACAAACACAGCTTTGAACGTGCGCTCGTCTTAACAAGAAAGCCATAACGTTCCCAAACAGGAGACCGGAGCGAGCAGCTAATGACTAATAATGCAGCGCGTGCTACGCGATAATAGCTCCGTGCTGAAACGCGCCCAGGAAATTTTGTTCCGTGGCGCATATATTAACGTTCAATGAGTGAAAAAATAACCGAAACGGTATGCAGGTGGACCGAACCGAACGTGCTGTACCGAAACGGTTCGGTGCACCCACTACAACCGTTACATGCCTACTGATTACCCTATGTAACCTTCCTTTTTTTCCATATCTGATTGTTGCGACGTCATTTAATTACTGCTGCGGCTGTTGTGCACACGTCCCATCTCAAGGACGGTCTGTGCGTCAATTGCAATGTTTTGTGCTTCGGTGCAAAGACGATGCCAATAAAGATATATTCTATTCTATTCTATTCTTCTATCAGTGACATATCATCCTATCTGGACCAGATTTATTGTGTGTCATCAGTGAGCACTTGTATACACATTGGTAATGTTGTTTAACTTTTGACTACAGTGTGCCCCTATATTATTCTAACAATTATATCTCAGTGACACATCATCCCATATGCGTGAGATTTATAGTGCATCATCAATGAACACTTCTTGACACACTGGTATTGTGGTTTAACATATGACTCCAGTGTGCCCCCTAGATTATTTCAAGTTATATATCAGGGAAAATATGCTGGTGAAGAACAGAGGAGGTTTGTCTGTGAATTAGACTAACAAAGACTTTAAGAAATTTGAATGTGTCACAGGTATGGGTTATCTCAAGTATGTGTGTGTGTTAGCTTTCAATTTGCATAGGTTGGTGTGTGTCACCTCAGCCTGTTTATAGCTTCTCTCTCTCACGGCCTGCTCATTGAATTGATAAAGCTCCCCGGATGGGAAGCAAAACGTTTTCTGTAACAAATAAAGTCCAGTTGTTTTTGTATTGAACGCTTGTTTCTGAATATATCAGGGAAACATCATCCGATCTGCACCAGATTTTCTGTGCGTAATCAGTGAGCACTTCTAGACACATTGGTGGTGTTCTTAACTTTTGACTCCAGTGCAACCCCTAGATTATTCCAACAGTTATATCTCAGTGATACATCATCCGATATATGCCAGATTTATTGTGCGTCATCAGTAGTATGGCATTGATACGTCATCTGATGTGCACCAGATTTATTGTGCATAATCAGTGAGCACTTCTAGACACGTTGGTATTGTTGATTCATGACATCACTTAAGCCCCACTCACTCAGAGAAAAAACTGTAGATTATTGGGTGACTCTTCTAGCTTCACCCTGTGTAAGATATAAGACTGAAACTGTATTAGCTAACTGTTGATTACCACACAAGACATGTTGAAAAGCATAAAGGAAGTGCTCTTCAAACATTTGCCACAAAACAGGAAGTCACCAGAACACTTGTCTAGAAGGTCGGATTTCAGCCAAACTTCTAATGGTACGTTCACACCGAACGCGTTTTGAGCTGCAGGAGCGTCCGGTTTACATGCAAAGTCAATGGGGGACGCGCCTCTAGGGGTCGTCTGAACTTTCGCCGCTCAACGCGTCTTGTCAACCAATCAGGGAGAGTCAGCTATGTGACGCGGTAACGAGGGGACGGATGTTGCGCAAGTGTGACGTATTGTTTGTGAGACACAGAAACAACCCGCAAATTCGTGTTCAAGTATGGAGGAGAAACTGCCTGGCGGAGTGTCAGTGAGGAAGTCGGGATATCGGGTAAGTTTTGAATTGTAAACTTTTCACGTTTAGCAAGTTTAAGCTTTTCTAGCCGATTTTAGCTCCTCCCACACCCCACCGCCACCGCTGCTTCTCGTTCCGGTCTGAACGCCAGTTCAGTCCAGTGCGTCCACCTTGAGGCGTTTCGCGCTTTTTGGCCGCTCAAAACGCGTTCTGTGTGAACGTAGCATAATGGTACGTTCACACCGAACGCGTTTTGAGCTGCAGGAGCGTCCGGTTTACATGCAAAGTCAATGGGGGACGCGCCTCTAGGGGTCGTGCGTCGCATCACGTCTGTTTGGAGCGGCGCGGAAGGGACGGCAGAGCGTTTTCCGTGCATGCGGTGCCCGCGGCAGCCGCCGCCGCTCGACTTGAACAATCTGAACTTTCGCCGCTCAACGCGTCTTGACAACCAATCAGGGAGAGTTCACAGCTATGTGACGCGGTAACGAGGGGACGGATGTTGCGCAAGTGTGACGTATTGTTTGTGAGACACAGAAACAACCCGCAAATTCGTGTTCAAGTATGGAGGAGAAACTGCCTGGCGGAGTGTCAGTGAGGAAGTCGGGATATCGGGTAAGTTTTGAATTGTAAACTTTTCACGTTTAGCAAGTTTAAGCTTTTCTAGCCGATTTTAGCTCCTCCCACACCCCACCGCCACCCCCGCTTCTCGTTCCGGTCTGAACGCCAGTTCAGTCCAGTGCGTCCACCTTGAGGCGTTTCGCGCTTTTTGGCCGCTCAAAACGCGTTCTGTGTGAACGTAGCATAATGGTACGTTCACACCGAACGCGTTTTGAGCTGCAGGAGCATCCGGTCTACATGCAAAGTCAATGGGGGACGCGCCTCTAGGGGTCGTGCGTCGCATCACGTCTGTTTGGAGCGGCGCGGAAGGGACGGCAGAGCGTTTTCCGTGCATGCGGTGCCCGCGGCAGCCGCCGCCGCTCGACTTGAACAATCTGAACTTTCGCCGCTCAACGCGTCTTGACAACCAATCAGGGAGAGTTCACAGCTATGTGACGCGGTAACGAGGGGACAGATGTTGCGCAAGTGTGACGTATTGTTTGTGAGACACAGAAACAACCCGCAAATTCGTGTTCAAGTATGGAGGAGAAACTCATCGTTGCTGTGTGTTTCCATCCAGTCCTTGCCTGGCGGAGTGTCAGTGAGGAAGTCGGGATATCGGGTAAGTTTTGAATTGTAAACTCCTCCCACACCCTGCCGCCACCGCCGCTGCTGCTTCTCGTTCCGGTCTGAACACCAGTGCGTCCAGCGCATCCACCTTGAGGCGTTTTGCGCTTTTTGGCCACTAAAAACACGTTCGGTGTGAACGTACCATAAGGCTTGCAGCTGGTCTCGTATTGCTATGGGCGGAAGGTGATTTCAAAGAGTCGACATATGCGCAACTCTGGTGGATGTGTGCGGAAATGGAATAACAGCATTCACAACTGTGAGTGAGAGGCGTTGCTGGAGCTCTGGCGGTCGCAGGTGATGTTGAAGATTTAGCAAATGTGCACCCTGGTGAACGGGTGTGGGATAGGCACAACAGCGTTTGTGATGGCGACTGGGTGGACTAGCTGGAGCTTCCGCAGTTGCTGTAAGGCCAGAGAGGCACTTTGCTGCGAGGGCCTCAATGCTGCTTGCAGCTTTAATTTATTGTTGTCATTGTCTACTGTTTTGTTGTCTGTACTTTATATGTCCTGTCTGGAACAGGTCCCTTTTGCAAATGAATCCCCATGGCTCAATGAGGCTAGCCTGTATAGATTCATTCATTCATTCAACCTTTATTTATACAGGCTAGCCTCGTTGAGTCACGGGGACTCATTTACAAGAGGGACCTGTCTCACTCACACCAAACAACCATCCACTCTCACACTCACACCTAGGGTCAATTTAGAGTCACCAATCAGCCTAACAAGCATGTTTTTTGGTCTGTGGGAGGAAACCGGAGTACCCGGAGGAAACCCACGCATGCACGGGGAGAACATGCAAACTCCACCCAGAAAGGCCCCGGACCGGGATTTGAACCGGCAACCTTCTCGCTGAGAGGCAGCAGCTCTACCAGTTGTGCCAACGTGCTGCCCAAGATAAAGGTTGAATGAAAAAAAAAAGCCCTGAGGCCCCCAATAGCTTGTGACAGTATCTCATTGGTCTTTAAGGTTAGACTTCTGGTCACATGGTGACAGAGTATGCGGGGTTATGGTTATGAATTTGAAACCATGAGCCAGAGTCGTACATCTGATTACCTGAGGGCATTCTCTCCGTGTCAAAAACACCTGCCCCCATGAGGGGTGGGGTGCTGAAAGCCACAAGCATCCAGCTTAATCAAAGGAAAATGTTAGTCAGTGTAGTAAGCCACCAAGAGATGGCAGGAAGTCTTCCAAAGTAAAATAAAAAATATATAAATTTTGAAAATTATGAAAAAAATACATAAGACACCCCTGCATATAAGACACGGGGTACCAAGTGTGAGACAAAGGTAGCGGCTTATACAACAGCAATTACGGTATATTGATTTTTTTACAGAGAAGCCTTAAGTCAGTGTTAAAATATGGTATTAGCCGTTGGTTTGGTAATCTGACCATAAAATAAAAGGCTCGAATAACAAATCTGCTGAAGATAAAAGGTCAAACCATGGGTACAGCTGTACCTCTAACTTTCCAAGATCTGCTTGAGCAGACGGCCCTCAGACAGGCAGTGTCTTGTCTGATGCCTCATGTTCTGTGTGTTCTACTCTCATAATATGTTTTACTGAACTCAGGACGAAGATACAGCATTCCTTTATATAAATACAACTGTTACAAGAACCCATTCATCCCTCCTTTAGTGGTGCTCATCAATGAGCGGATGACTCAGGACAAACAGGGAATTTATATAGATACGGTACCTATATTGTGTGTGGTAGGATGAGTTGTCTGTTTAAATGTAATTCTTGTGGAGTTTTATGTAGAATGTGTTTATTGTGCAACATACCTTTTTCATCCAAAGCAAATTTCTCACAAGGAGTAATAATAAACGCTTTTTGAACTTTGTTTTAATTTGTTTCAGTTCATTTGTTCAAACTGCTTGGAATGTATTCCCCAGATGGTCCGGTGAGACTTATGCCCCTTTTCCACCGGTCGGCGCGGGTCAGTTATAGCATAATACAGTATGTGCGTCGCAAACACCCACTTTACGCCATTTCCACCGGATATTCCGAGCTGCGCTGCACCAGAATTCTGGTCTCATTTCTTAGCAGTGACGACCCGCACTCTTACCGCGCCAGGAGAACGAGTCTGTGTGGACTGGAGCTGCTTTCACGGAAGCGAGGGAGCGAACACCGAAGTACTTTGCATGATTAACACGGTAAAAACAATTATTTGTTTTTAAATTTATAGCCAAGATGGGTCTTCAGCTGAACCTGTCCTTAATAAATTCACGTAGTGGTCAAAACTGCAGGATTTAAAAAAATAGGATCGCCACGTGCAAGCGCGCGTGTCGTGCGGCTTTATTTCCTTAAAATGTAGCCAAATAAACAGATATAAAAATATATTTCATAGCTCACTTTATAGCACGAGGGTTCCTGAGCTTAACCGTTCCTTAATAATGTCACGTAGTGGTCAAATCTGCTGCATTTAAATTGTTTTGTTTTGACTTCTTCCAAACCTGTCGCGTGCGCTACGAAAATAAATGATAAAAAATCGAATTTTATTTAAAGGGGACCACATATAAGTCTTTAAAAATTTTATGTTATGTCTGTGTGCTATCTTGACAATATTAATTCATTTTAATACACAAAATAATTCTTAGATAATCAATTATACCCTTTTTAATTCTGCCATTTTTAACTTTCGTTTTGAACGACCGGTTTCTGATACTGAGTTCTGAAGTCCACGCCCTTCAACGATCTGTTTACGCCCTCTGTAACAGCCAGTATCTGTAATGTGTTGTTGTTTTAAAATTAGCTCTTTTTTTATTACTCATTTGACTTACTGTTAGTGCTAGCTTAAGATAACTTACCGAAACCCGTCTGAGCGCGCCGCAATTTGCTGCTCCTTTTAGCATGAGACCACCCGAATCCGATGCTAATGTTAGCTTGTTCCTCTTCCGGTGTTCGCCAGCTCCGCTCGTTGCACGCGGCGATTTTGGGAGTTATCGCTGTTCCAGTCAAGACACACACAAAGTTCACCAAGTGTCTCCCGTAAATTAATCCGTAAGGAGAAGGTCCTCGCTGCTGCGAGGCTGCTGCGAGGCTGTACAGTTGAAGCTCCGCTCCATCCGCCAGAAGAGGGTCCCGTTGCCGCCGGTCCCTACGCCGGCGGTCTGCTCGTTTCATTTCTACCGGCTGCGCGTTGGGAGCGATCGCAAATACACTAAAAATTGAACTAAAACATAAAAATAACAATTATACTTTATTTATAAAGCCATTTAAAAAAAACACAGCTGCAACAAAGTGCTGTACACATGAAATTAAGAACATATAAACAAAAGATGAGATGAAATCATGAAAAACAACAGTCATGTGTTTAATACAGAAGTGGGTTGAGCCTAACCAGGGGTTGCTAGGTGAGGGGCTGGACTCAGGTTGTGGTGGGTTGTGGCTGCGGTTTGTGACGTCACAAACCGCAGGAAGTGAGGAACGAACCGTTTTTATCACAGACAAATAAATCTACTTAGAGTAAATAAACCACTGGGTGCATTTCTTTGGCCTTAGGACTGTTTTTTTATGAAGTACATACCCAAAGTTGAGTAAAAAAACATTAAAAAGTGAATTTTGCATGTGTGGTCCCCTTTAAAATAACTCCAACAGGTTAAAGTTTGTACATGAACATCTTGTGATTACATTCTGTTAGTTAAAAAAAAAATCTGCACAGAAGTGGTACAAAAAAGCTGTGGAAACAGAACTAGATGTGAGCCGACCCAAATTGAGCCTATCTGAGCTGATCTGATCCGACCCAAGCCGAGCGGTGGAAAAGGGGCATTAAACTGAACTTCTTGTTCATTGAGCACAACACCATGTCTGGGATAAATCTAACACCTCACATTGGCCCTCATGCACGAAAATGTTCATATTTTTATCCTAAATTTCTCCTACTTTTGTACGTACGAAGCGTTCGTACGAACATGCCACGTCAGATTCAACAAACCCTTCTATCCACAGGAAAAGTGTGTAAACGGGTTGCGTAAAGTTGATGAATCCCACCTGTTCCATCCACCTGCGCGTGCTCGCGGAGAGGTCATTTACATAATTCCCACCCCTCAAAACACCATATAAGGCCACGTTTCCTGCCTTTTGACAGCAGGAAGTGTCCATTCATTCTAAATCAAGAAGTAAAAAGAAGAACTTCACGCGTTCGGAGATTGAAGTTCTGCTCTGCACCGCTACCCCCCCACCCCCCCGCAAGTGTCGGATGGTCAAATATCTTTAATTTTAGTGTACTGTGTTACATTATAGTTTCACTTATTCAGAAGAGCTGTGGCGCACCGCTACCCCCCACCCCCCCGCAAGTGTCGGATGTGTTTTTGAACAGAAGCATTTTAAAATGTCTCGAAACTACAGTTAACTTCATATTAATATTGTAGTGCATATGTTGTGTCTCCCGTGGGTCGTACAGTATCAGAAATCAAGAATAAATGGTTTGATCTGAAAATGGCTTCAAACAAACGTCTCGCCGCAGCACGGACAGGAGGTGGTCAAGGAATAGTCTGCGAGATGGATGGACAATAAATGCCACGCTGCGCAGACGCGTGCCAACATGTTTTGCAGCACAAATGAGTCATGCGCGCTCCTCCTGGTCATCGCGCAACCACATTCTGCAGGTTATATTTCGAATCAGATATAATAATCTATTGCTCCGATGGTGTTTGGCACAGCAGTCCAGCAATAGCATGAAAATCAGTCTTAATTCGTACTTGTTCTGCGGCGGTGTATGGGAATTTTATGTACCTGGGTGTTAATATGAGGAGCGGCTTTGATGACCAAGGGGAGCGCACGACTCACTGAAGCCTGCGCGACACACCAGACAAATTAAACTTAAAATTATAATTCTAATTCAAACAGAATAACCTATTGTCAAGAATAATTATGGTGCGTGATTTTTTTAAACCCAAAATATTTTCTAAATAACGAAATATGAAGTTATTAGTGGAGAAAATCCATCTGGATGACAGCAGACTGACGCTCCTAAAATATACGACAGGTCTGGACCACACGTAAATTTTGTTCGTACCTGAAAAAAATCTTAGGATACGAAAAACATTGTTGAATGCCACAAATGATCCTAAATCGCTCGTATGCACAGTTTAAGCCGTCCCCTCAGCCTGGAACAACTTACAGAAAGATCTGAAACTATCAACATTCATCTCTCCTGGATCCTTTATGTCAACCGTAGTAGAAAATGTCATCAAGAAACTTGACCATTGCAGATGTTTCTAACCACTACTTATCCAATATACATGTCATTGTTGGTTTTTTTTGTCTGCTTGTTTTGTATATAATGTATATAGAAATCTGTCATATCCTGTTGGTTTTGAACTGTCAACATCTGTTTACTGTGATTGTAGTTTTCTTTATTTTCTTTTTGATAAGTGCAAATGCCTATTGCCAATGTGACGTGTGCTGCTGACCACTTGACCAGGTCACCCTTGTAAAAGAGATCTCGATCTCAATGGGCTCTACCTGGTTAAATAAAGGTGATTGATTGATTGATTGATTAAGAACAAATCTGTGCGTACGAACGGTTCGTGCATGAGGGCCATTGTGCTGAGCAGACCATACCTAGCATGGTGGTTGCAATTCTCTCTCTCTTTTTTTTTTTTTACAAATAATGTATCTGGAGTAGCCTACACATAAAAATTGAGGCAGTCAACTCAGGAAGGAAGAAATATTTTTCTGCATCATTCTACAGCATGATGTTCTTAAAGTTGAGTGAGGTGTGAGTTACAAATCAAAGTCAAAGTCAAAGTCAAAGTCAACTTTATTGTCAGAACTGCAATATGTACAGGACATACACAGGACCGAAATTGCGTTTCTCTCAGTCCCTCGGTGCAACAGTAACCATCTAAACACTAAACACTAAAACATTTAATAAACATAAGCATAAAATAGTAAAAAAGTGTAACACTGTCCTGAGTTTTTTCATAATAGTATAAAAGTATGAAAATTTACACCAACACTGAAACACCAAACACCCAATGAACATACCGTATTTTCCGGTGTATAGGTCGCACCTTTTTATGGTTTTTTCAAGGCCTGCGACCTATACACAGGTGCGACCTATATATGGCTTGTTATCACTTTCGGCTAAATAAATTTTTAAATCCAGCTCATTTCACAATTACGTTCATTTATTAAGGAAAAGTTCAGCTCAGACACATATTTGCTATAATTTTTATCAAACAAATAATTGTTTTTAAGTGTTAATCTTCTTAAAAGCCTTGCTGTGCGCTCCTGTGACAGACATTTGCAGCAGAGCTAAACGTAGGTGCGACCTATACACCGGTGCGACCTATCTAGGGATTTTTCCAATCTATTGGTGATAATTGGATGGTGCGACCTATACACCGGTGCGACCTATACACCAGAAAATACGGTAAGCATAAAATGAAATAATAAAAGTGTAATACTGTCCTGAGTTTTTGCATAGTAGTATAAAAAGTATAAAAAGTATATCTATAAAATAAACTGAAGTTTCTAGCGTTGACATTTGCAAAGAGTGGCACAGCAGCATATAAGTTAATGTACACAGTATATGTATGAGGTAGTTGATGTTGGTATATAGGCAAAGTGGCATATGCAGTAAGGCACATAAGGCACATTTGGCATCCTTAGATAAGGCTAGTCAGAGAATGCTGTATATGTATCTGCAGTAGTGTAGATAAAAGTAGTGTAAATGTAAACAGTAGTAATAAATGTAAAGCAGTAGTAATAAATGTAAACAGTATTAATAAATGTAAACAGTGAATGTAAACAGTAGTATGACTATAGGCAGTAATGTAATACAAACATTAGTGCAAATATGAGAAGTAGTGCAAACTGAATGAGCACATGACCGAGAGTTTAGTGAATAACCCGTTTGATGACACAGAGTCCAGTGTTAAAATCTTTGTGTTGAGTGGTAATGTGTGAGAAAGTTTTTTGTGTTAAGGCAGTTCAAATGGGAGGGGAGGCAGAGCAGGCAGAGTGTTTAGCATTCTGACTGCCTGATGAACAGAGCTGTCTCTCAGTCTGCTGGTTCGAGCCTGGAGACTCCTCAGTCTCCTCCCTGATGGCAGCAGTCTAAAGCGGCTGTGTAGTGGGTGTGTGGGATCACCTGCCATGCAGTGGGCTTTCCGAGTGAGGCGTTTGCTGTGTAAGTCCTGCAGTGAGGGCAAGGAGGTGCCGACGATCTTCTCAGCTAAAAGTTATATTTAATCAAATAAAATTGTGATTAAAAAAAGAAGTCAAATTGTTCTGATATCAGTCCTGGAGGTCAAAGTTATGCCATTCAGGTAAGCTACGTGGATAAACAGTGCACTCTTGTTTAAGCAATACGACCTATGAGCAGAAGATTATACTTACAGAAGCCATTCCATAACTACCAGAAGGGAGGCATCTCTCGCAGGGAGACCAACCGCTGTCAAAATAAAGAGTGTGGTCGCAGCTCCTGTAGCTGGGATCCCTGCTGCTCCTAAGGTGGAGACGACAGCAGTCGCACTGCAAACCAACCACACACACTATGTAAGACAGGGCTCTTCAACTAAACTGCTCAGGGGGCCACAGTTACTGAAAGCCAGTTGCTCAGGGATTGGACAGCCAGCAATTAGTCATTATGTAAATAAACCAAGTATTACAATGATATGTTAACTTTTAAATGTGTTTATTTTGCTGCATTCAATCATAATGTAATAAACAATACAAAAGTGGAATTCAATGAAATTACATTTCAAGATTTATTTCCTTGCAACAAAAGTAGTGATATTCTAATGTGAGACAATATTAAAAATAAATAACATAGCATGCCTCCTATTTAACATAAATATTGTTCTGCCATCTCTAACTTGCCAAAACTATACGCTTTTCAAAAGAAATAAAAATTGATCCTATTTGTAGTTAACTATTTTTTAAACTAAATAAAAAGCTGCTGTGTGTCCTCATCAATATTCTCCCAGTAATAATCCCTTTGCTGTTGTTTAAGCTGACTCATGGGCGATCACACACTGATATGATCAGTTTATAGAAGTTGTTCCCAGTACATATAAAGGGGAAAGCAGAATGGTTAAGCAGTACGTATCCTTACTAAAGAATGAAGTCACAGGGTGACGCCTGGCTTGGCCTAGCACCGTGTTGTGTCATTGCTTTCATTGGGGAGGGGACTCTTCATGAAGTGTATGCTTGTGAGAATGTTGAAAATTGAGATGGGCACATAACAGGTGTCAAGGTAATGTGTATTATTTGCACTCACCAGGCTCCATGCCTTTTTGTCCTGCACTGTTATAGGAATCATAAAGTGTTCCATGTAACAATCAGTCTTGGTCAATGAATAACAGAAATAACTAGTTTTATTATCCTAAAGATTTGATTATTTTGATATGATACAACTGATATGATATGGTGACATGTCTTCAAGCAGAGTCCTTGACTCAGATCCAATCCATCCTGTCTGCAGCGGACCTTTCGATGACAGCTCGGCCATAAAGGGGAGGGGCTGAGCTGGAGGTTATTCTATAAAACAAATTTTTCTGGTGTAGGAAGTCAACAGATCAGTGTTTCAGACGGATGAGGGCAGTGAGAAGAGTGTGATCTTGTTAGTGCATTAACCTTCCGTGAATGCTGGACTGTTCCCCAAAGCTTTGTAAATAAATCTGATGAACTACACCTTGGACTTGTTTGGAAATCTCCTTTTTTCCCACAACACAGGATTGCCTCGATGATTGAAATATTTGCCATTTCAAATTTTTTTAAAGGACTGTCTCGCACATTTTTTTTCCAATATTTTGTTTTTTCTAATGAATTCATTGGCAAGCCACACAGTCAACCATGGGCCTTAAGTGGCCCGTCAGCTGAATAGCCCTGCTGTGAGGGGGCTTTTCAGGATCACAATGCAGCAGAATACAGCAGACATTTCCTCATAACAATCTTATTCTACAGTTTTTACTATAACAATGTAGGACAACACAGTCCGTTGGTGTCCACAAAACTTCGTTGCTCTTATCTCCAGAGAAGTATCTTCACCAGCACTGGGACAGCACTCTCATGTCCGTTATGGGATTTAAGCCTCTTCACATCTCTCTGAAACTCTGAGTGTTACTTTTCTTGAGCTCTCAAGGAGACAAGTGGACACTATTTTTGTTACAATTATTTTGAATTAAGACACACCAATCAATCAGAAATAACTTTCTTTTAATGTGTGTTAATTCAAAATTGATCAACAGTATATTTTTGTCATTTAATGATGATTTACTAAGCTGGTATATTTTAAATATGCCAAAGTTAAGAGAACACCTCAGAATGATCTTGCTTTAAACTGTCTGCTCTATGCAGAATAACTGTCTAAAGTTGACTGAACAATCCGTTCGTATTTGTTTGAAGTGTTTTTGGAACGAAGGAAAAGTTCTAGACATAACTTGCTTTCTGTCTCCCGTCCTTTCTAAAAACAATGAATCTGTTCTCAAAACAAATTACATGGCTTGTTCACATGCACCTGCATCTTCTGACGCATGTTTCTCTATTTACTGTCTACCCTATCTGTCACTCAAACTCACTGACTTGCAAAGTCACACCCTCTCTAGTGGTAAGACAACCAATCAGCAGGAAGTATGTGACTAAGTCACACCCCCTTCTTAAAGGGACACTTCCTGTACTCCTTCAGTGTCGAAGGGGAGAACTTGCAACACGGGTTTTTCTCCTCTGGAAAAGCTGGAAACGTTGTGGTCATATGTCAATTAGACCTGCGTTCTCAGCCGGGTCACAGTAAAGCCTACTGTGACTCATTCACTCATTTCTGAAAGAATTTGTTTTCTGGGAGTTTTATTTTGAAAGCTCAGCCAGGAGCTGGCTCTGTTCCTGCCGGAAAAAGCGCACTTCTGCTCGTCTGTCAGCCATACACGCGCGGAAGTCAACTGGACGTCAAACTGGACAACACAGTCCGTTGGTGTCCACAAAACTTTGTTGCTCTTATCTCCAGAGAAGTATCTTCACCAGGGAACGAGGCGTTGATTGTATGCTGCACGGGTGAGAAGTCTAGCTGGACCTGTTCTGGAAAGTGTCACCCTGTCGTTTCAAAATAATTAACTTCCGTTAAACTTAGCTTTCATTCATCCTATTTTCTTCCTCCTTATTCTTATTTTTCTTAAGCCACTAATCTGTGACGTAAATGTGCCAACAGGGAGTTAAACCTAACTTGTCTGTTTGTTTTAATTTGAATTCTTGTCAAAGTAGTTAGTAAATCAGAGCTAATATCGATACAAATGTTTAATGTACTTTTATGATTATTTCAATAAAAGGTCTATCTTTTGGTGGATCAACATAAGTTGAAGTCTCTCGTGAAGTTACATTTTTGTATAGTCACAGTCAAAGCAATTTAATACTGTACCGGAAAAAGGGTGAACTCGCGAATATTGATGATGGATGTGTGTAGATAAAATCTGCTCAAACCTTTCATCTAAAATATAGGTAAGTCAGTAAACTGACTAATACGCCTATATTATTACATTTAATGGTGGCTCGTCCGCATCCCTAAGACTGTTATTAAGTTGTGTTTTTGTAGCCTAATGTGTCGGTATTTGTTGGCATGGTTTATCCTTGTTTTGGACGTGGAAAAGATAGTTCTGGCTGGGGAGTGTACAGGAGTTGCTAATCACTGCATTGTCTGTTCATTTCACGTTAGAATTGTTTTTCTTTCACTTTTAAACGTATGTTTGTAGTGTTGGAATTTTGTCTGTGTTTGTGAGACGTTTCATACCGTGTCGCACGTTGCATGCATTTTTTCATTTTGTGACCGCCGTGTCACCCTTCCACCACTCTTCATCTTATTTCATTACAGATTTCTGTTGTGCGCTGTTTTCACATTTTGCTGGGGATCTGTGGTGCCTATTTTCTGTTATAACGTTTGTTAGAGAGGGTTTGATGAGCCGTCTCTTCTTCTGAACTGACACCGGAAATTGTCCGGTTCCGACGAAGACTCCGTTGTGTTCAACAGTTAGAAGTGCTGTCTGTCTCTGGTATACTCGGATACTGGCCTGTATGTGATTTGGCTCGTGAACAGAATTCTCTGTGGTGTTTTCTTCGTTTATTTTGCGAAAAAGTGTCCAGAACTTTTGGGTAGAGCTAACGTTAGCATTACCGAAGCTTCGGCTGCAGAAGCGCTGTGATTGGTCCATTGTGTGTCGTGTTCAAAAAAGTTGGTTCTGTAGACTGCTGGTTGTCAGATATTCATTTTTGCATACATTTCTGACAGTTTATCTGTGTTGTTCGTTTCTATGCACGTGATATCGTCGAAGACTGGCTTAACCACGGTGTTTTGCGATATTTATAAGTGTTTTAGAACGTTGAAAAGTCCGTTCGACGCTAAAATCCGACCGACCTCAGAGGTCCGTGAACGCGTCATTGGAACGTCACGTCACTGTGTGTGACGTACAGAGACGTAAGGTTTAGAAGACTCCATTACCCATGAACACTTGGGTTTAGAACTACATGTTCTGTCTTCACTGTGATTGGTCGATTACGCTGTAAGTGGTGACACTTGCGGGGTGGGGATGGCCCATTCCTCGTCAGCTTTCACTTCAGTAAACCAGCCCTTACAAGTTTCATGCTTGTTTGTCCGTTACTACCTTTGAAAGACTGTTTCATCGCAGTGTTTTTGAGATTTTAATGGGTGGATTGAGTCAGTTGATCTGAGACTACCGATCGCCATGTGACCAGGTCACGTGACACCGGAAGCTGCAACTGGTTTATGGGGTCCGACCGTTTTCTTTTAAACAAAGTTTAAAGTTTCACAGTCCAAACGATGTTACTCACATCGACTTGTCTATTATAAGACCGGGGTTCTAGACTTAGCTTTCATTCATCCTATTTTCTTCCTCCTTATTCTTATTTTTCTTAAGCCATTAATCTGTTTCATAAATGTGCCAACAGGGAGTTAAACCTAACTTGTCTGTTTGTTTTAATTTGAATTCTTGTCAAAGTAGTTAGTAAATCAGAGCTAATATCGATACAAAAGTTTAATGTACTTTTATGATTATTTCAATAAAAGGTCTATCTTTTGGTGGATCAACATAAGTTGAAGTCTCTCGTGAAGTTACATTTTTGTATAGTCACAGTCAAAGCAATTTAATACCGGAAAAAGGGTGAACTCGCGAATATTGATGATGGATGTGTGTAGATAAAATCTGCTCAAACCTTTCATCTAAAATATAGGTAAATAAAAATATTACTACAACAACAACAACCACGACATACCAGATGGCTATTATCTGACTGGACTCCAGATTGATGTCGTTAAGTTGGGCAATGAAAACAGCTGCACAAGCTTCATAAAGGGCAGTTCCATTCATGTTGACACTGGTCGCGATGGGCAGCATGAAACGAGTAACTCTTCTGTCAAAATTCAGTTTCTCCTCACAGCATCGGATGGTGATTGGCAGAGTGGCAGAGCTGTGAGGAAAAAACAGAACCTTTATTTGCATACTGTCCACATGAAGAAAAGTCTTCTCCTCCATGTCAATGAACGCTGCGAGGCCAGCTTACCTGGATGAGATGAGAACTGCGGTTAGTAAGGCATGGAAGACCTGCTTCATGACAGCAAAGGGGTTACGTCTCACAAACACAAAATAGATCAGCGGGAGAAGGACTAATCCATGGAATGCATGCCTAAAAGACACAAACATTACCTAAACTATACTGAGGGTCAACAAACAGAGAACAATGATGGCTATCTTGTGACAAATTTAAATGCTCAACAATGTAAGCAACATTTATTTGCTTTCAATACTTTAATTTATCAGATAGATGATACATGGTGTTTAAAGTCTTCTTCTTTTGGCTTTTCCCTCTTCAGGAGTCGACATAGCGAGTCATCCTTCTCCATCTCACTCTGTCCTCTTCATCCTCTGTCCTCACTCCAATAATAATAATAATAATAATAATAATAATGAATTAATAATTCATTTAATAAAGTTTTAATAATAAAGTCCAGTTGTTCTGTATTGAACGCCTTTTTTGATTTTATCATGTCCTGGACGACTGAGAATCTTCACCAGCACTCTGCTATATGCTGGTGAAGATTCTCAGTCGTCCAGGACATGATAAATCAAAAACGGCGTTCATTACAGAACAAATGGACTTTATTTGTAACAGAAGACGTTTCGCTTCCCATCCGGGGAGCTTTATCAATTCAATGAGGAAAATGTGAGAGCGAGAGAAGTTATACAGGCTGATCCACTGACATGCACCAACATATGTAAATTAGAAGCTAACACACACACATACTTGGGATAACACGTGCCTGTGACCCATTCAAAGTTCAGGGTGTGAAAGCAGACCTTACAGGAAACACACACACACATCCTACTGTATGTAAATTGACAAATCACACATTGATAGCAGGGACCTGTCAAAGTCTTGTTAGTCTAATTCACAAACAAAGCTCTTCTGTTCTCATCAGGTGAGCAGACGCGGACGTACCATATAGGCGAACGAGGCGGTTGCCTGGGGCCCCCAATTAGCAGGGGCCCCGGACCCGCCCCGCCCGGGCCAGTCACCTACATCCCTAACATTGCTCCTGCTTGTTAATGTACGTTTAACATAAAAATAATTATAGTTACGATGAAAACGATCATTAAAAACGCAATACAAAAAACGGTCAATTTCTGTACCCCCCTACTACAATGGACTATTCCATGATGACATCACCCAAAATAGGAAGTGCTGTATGCTTGAGCAGGAAGCGGCGGGAAGAGACCGAGGAGAAGTAAAAAGATGAAGCGAAGATACGAAGCGGAGCGGAAAAACGGAAAAAGCGTGAAAAAAACAAAACGTATGTTTCTACACTACCGAAAGTGACAACGTTTTTTAATGGGTCTTAAGTGTGGGGGGAACCGACAGGTTTCCAGGAAGAAGTAAATGCCGCCGAGGCAGAGAAGAAGATGAGGTAAGAGTTTTATTTTGTAGGTTGGGTAAAAGAAATCCTGACAGTAATCAGCTGAGACAACCACTATTTTCATGTTTTCTTTCTGTATCAAAATACTGTATTAAAAGATATTCGGCCTAAATCTTCTGACTTAAACGAGGAGAGATAGAGGGGATTTTATATTTTACCTAGCTCCCTCCCTATCCTGCTTGTTTATTATATTATTAAAATATACAGACTATACATTGAATAGAATACTGTAGATCTAAAATATTCCACAGTTATCTATAAAAAAAATCTCAACCATTTTACAAAATATTTGACTGTTAAAACTTCATCAGACTATCGTTGTTTTGTTATTTGGTCCATAGTCCCTTCATTAATTACATTATAAAGCACAGCTTATAGCTTTCAGAGTAATGCAAAAACGTGTTTTAATAATGACTGGTTTGCTTTGGACAGAAATTCCACTGTTAGTTTAAAACAACAGAATCAAAAGGCTAGGATTACTAAATTAAATTGTTATCTAAAATGTAAAAATTTATATAAATGAAAAGTGACATTATTTGAGTCATTTAGTTTACAGTCTGTGTAAGTCTTAAAGGGGACCTCAGATGGGTTTTAAAAAAATTTATGGTATGTCTGTGTGCTATCCAGACCCTGTTAATTCAATTTAATACACAAAATAATTCTTAGATAATAAATTATACCCTTTTTAATTCTGCCATTTCTAACTTCCGTTCTAAATGACCTGTTTATGATAATGAGCTCTGAAGTCCACGCCCGTCAAAACTCTGTTTACATTAACTCCGCCCTCTGTAACAGCCAGTATCTCTAATATGTTGTTGTTTTAAAATTAGCTCTTTTTTTATTACTCATTTGACTTACTGTTAGTGCTAGCTTAAGATAACTTACCAAAAGCTGTCTGTGCGCGCCGCCATTAGCTGCTCCTTTTATCATGCCCTCCCGAATCCGAGGCTAAAAATTAGCTCTTCCTCCTCCTTCGGTAACAAACAGCCAGCGTAGCTCCGCTAGTTGCATGCGGCGCTTTGATCCACGGCTGCACATCCAATCCAGACAAACGCAAAGTTCACTGAGTGTTTCCAGTTAACTTATCCGTATGAGGCAACCTCTGACCATCACCGGACCCACACGGTCCTCAAAAGCCAGTAGCTCCCAGTAGCCCTCACTCCGATCTCTCCGAAACAAAAGGCTTAAAAAAAAAGTATATATACCGTGGCTGGGAAACGAACCCCGGTCCTTTGGGTGCCAAACCAGCTTTTTATCTCCGAGACCCAACCTGGTAGTTGAGCAGAAGCAGTCCTTCATCGTATAAGAAACAAATACAACCACCTACTTTTAGAACGCTGGAGTTTTGATTAGATTTTGATGAAGTGAAAGGTATTCTTAAAATAAATAAATTGCTAATCTGAAAAGTATATCGATCAGTGGTGCTTGTACGTTTCAGACTGCCGCCCCGCGAGTGTGTGTGTGTGCACAGTTTCAACGAGACAGAGTTCAAACAAGGTAATAAAACATTCTGGTTTTATTCAAGATGTGCTACGTGGCTGGAGTAGGGCAAGCCCCTAGCCCCCCGGGGGCTAAATAAATGAATAAATAAATAAATGACCGCCGGGTCAGCTCCTAAACTGCTCGGCAACCGTGACGTCTTTTATACTGAAGTTGTGGGATTCTTGGTTTTTCTGTCTGTTTGTCACTCTTCCTTCCACAGCCAATCAGTCAACTCGCCACACCTGCTGCCATTCTGAGGAGGACTGCTGACTCACCTATTTAAGCAGCTGTCAAACACCTCTTCAGCGCTGGGACATCTTCTTCCATTCGGACCTTCCACGGCCTGACTCTGGTCTTCTCCAAGACCTTCTTCGTCCACGGGTCTCAACCTCTGTGGATTATTAGATGTCCTCATCTGCACCGTCTGGTCTCAACCTGCTTCTCTCTCCAACTGGATCCTCTCACTCCACCTGCTGCAACCCCAGGAATCCCACCTTCAACTCTCCTCCAGAACACCTCCTGCAAAACAAAGTAAGAATTTCAATTCTTCAACTCAAGATTCAAAACCATCATATTACCCACGGATATATACTCACCAACTCTCTCCCCTTCCTTTACAGCTGCTCGAGTACTTTTTATCTGCACTGTAAATAAACTTCACTTAACTTTTGCCCTGCCTTGTGTCCTTACTTCCTTGGTCTGCTATTTGGGGTCGACGTTAAAACCAAACCTGATAGTATGTCCCAACCAATGGACCCCCCAGGCACGACTGAGGAAGTAAGTGGCCAGTTTGGGTCAACATTACAGCAGATTGTCACTCAGCAGCAAACCACCCAAAAGAACTTACTCTAACTGGGGAGCATGGTCTCTTCTCTACAGAAGGAGTTGTCAACCCAAACAAAACCAAATATAGTTCCTGGTAAGGAGCCAGCCGTTCGTCCTTCAGAGTTTTTTGAATGTAACACACGTAAATGTGGCAGCTTCATTCTCCAATGCGAGTTGGCTTTTAAACGAGCTCCAATTACCTACGACTCTGATTTTGCTCGCATTACTTACATTCAGTGGTGGGAAGTAACGAAGTACAAGTACTTCGTTACTGTACTTAAGTACATTTTTCATGTATCTGTACTTTACTTAAGTAAAATTAAACAGGGGTACTTTCTACTTTTACTTCACTACATTTTGCATTAAGTATCTGTACTTTCTACTGCACTACATTTCTAAAATGCGTTGCGTTACACGTTACATTGAAGTCGCATTGCGGCTTTTTTTTTTTGTTCGTTAGTTTGAAAGTTACGGACGTAGAAAGTAACCAATGCAAAGCAGGCAGGTAACATTAGACCCGCCTTCAGCAAGAGCTGTGCCAGTGACGTAGACAACCTGCGTGCTCCTGCACCTCTACCTAACACACCCAAAATGGATTCCACCATGGAGAGCCAGCAAGAAGATACGCACCACCCATGGCCTTATTTAAAAAACTTCTTTGAGTTAACCGGTTCTAAAAACAACTCGTGGAGATTCCGGTGTCAACTTTGCCTCCCCCGAAACCATGAACTCCTGTCTTTCAAAAATTTGCCGTCAAATCTGAAAAAACACGTCGAGGTAAGTGAAGTTGCTAAACGCTACCTTACTTTAGCATGTGAAATTAATTTAGGTTAGTGGAGTCTTATGTAACCTTAGCCAGCTTCTTGTTCAACTGTACCTTGCTCACAAGTAAACAACTAAATTATTATAATCTTGCATGAACTGGCAACATGCATGTTGCTAACGCTGTGCTTGGCTGCTAAATAACATGAGCTGCAGTGTTTGGGTGTTTGTTGCTTGTGTGGCCCCATGCTTATTCATAAGGTGATATATTATAGAATGACAGGATTAACACCGTGTTACTTTAAAGCAGTGGTCTCAAACTTATCTGTGAAAAGGTTGCTGTGGCTGCAGGTTTTTGCTCCACTTAAAGTGGACATCTGAAATGGCTGTGTGAGAAGACAGTTTAGTTCAGGGGTCTGCAACCTGTGACTCTGGAGCCACATGCAGCTCTTTGGTT
>JBBPBX010037142.1:19334-31081 GCA_038048925.1 Garcialebias charrua | reverse complement strand
CCAACGCAGACATGTTCCTGTTTTTTATTTTTCTACACCATTCTAGCTGTTTTTGCTACTTTTTTGCCATCTTATTTTAATTTGAAGAAAAAAAATCTGTATTTCTCTCTTATGTTTGTCTATTGTTGATTGTCCAAGGAATATCTACTGTTGCTGTTATCATTCTTTGTTTGTAGCCAGCTCTCTCTTGTAAATGAGTCCTGGAGGCTCAATGGGATTAACCTGCCTAAATAAAGGTTGAATGAATTTAGAGAGTCAAGAGCTTCAGATCTTTTTGCAAGATATTCCAGTAAACAGGACAACACTCATTCTAAGAAAATATTTCTAAAGGAAAGCAATCTTTGCTAGCCTAGTAAGAAGTGCAATTTTCTGTAATCTTGGACAATTTAGTTTAAAGGCACACAACAGTGAGATTCATTTGCTAATTATAGCCAAGCAACTTTTGTTTACCCCATTGGCAGAATTTCTACTCAAAACAAGAAAATTTGATCACATTTAAGAATATTGGACTACAGTTGTGCTGTTTTTGCAGTGTATGAATTTATAAACTCCTGTAAACTGCATCTGCTCAGCGACAAAACTCCTTCCACCTGTGGTAATGTTATTCGGTTTATTCAAATGCCAAATATTTAAGGAAGCTTGTTAGTTATTTTTAATTTGTATCTGTTGCTTAAAGGTCCACTGACATGATTTTTCTACTATTCATAAAATTGCTCACAATACAGGTAGTCCCCGATTTACGAGCGAGATCCGTTACAACGAGGCGCTCGTAAACCGGAAATCTCGTAATTTGGAACGGTTGCCATGTCTCTCGTAAGTCCGGAATTTCGCTCGTAAATTGGAACGGTTTCGCTAGCGCGACTACAAACACTCGTTTTTCATCAAAAAACTGCTTATGAGTGCATAAAAATGATCGGAAACGTGTGTCCATATGTTTAGCTAACTAACTGTGGTGAAAAAACACATGAAAACTCAGTATTTTTTGCGTTTTTTCCAAAAATTCGCCAGCTCGTAAGTCTGGAACCTCGTAGATCAGAGCGCTCGTAATTCGGGGACTACCTGTATATACATATCATTTAAATATGTTCGTTTTTGCAAAGAAAATGATAAATCACTTTAGTTTGGCTTTAAAAGTGATTTTGAACTTCAAGCCGTGTTTAATCGTGGGAAATCCGATTACACACGAACGCACCATCTGTGACGTAGTGTCCAGAGTGAGGCAGAGCTCTGGGCTTGTCACAGTGCGCGGGTATGAGCAGCTCGACATGAAGGTCAGTGTGATACAGCATCAGACCTAAATTAGATCCTGTTGTTTCTTGTTCCATCACCCAAACTATTTTCTGCTTCCCAAAATGAAGACAAATAGCTCAAATCTTCACATAGATTGATAAATTTGTCGGGTTTTAAATTGTCCGCTATTAAAGAGACCAGAGCCCTCTGCCTCACACTCTGACACTACGTCACAGATGGTGCGTTCGCGTGTAATCGGATTTCCCATGATTAAACACGGCTTGAAGTTCAAAATCACTTTTAAAGCAAAATTAAAGTGATTTATCATTTTGTTTGCAAAAACAAATATATTTAAATGATAATATATATATATATTTTGAGCAATTTTATGAATAGTAGAAAAATCATGTCAGTGGACTTTTAAATAATCCTAAAAATGATGCAACCGATGATGGATGATTATGAACTCATGTTAAGGTCCATGAGTTCATCTTTAATGTGTTTCTCCTCCACAGGTTTCACTTTGCTTCACCTTTCAGCTCCTTTCACTCTCAGCCAAAACATTTCGGCTCATCTGAGCAAAGCAGAGAAGAGATATGATCGTTTCATCTCAAATGGCAGGCCTGTTTGAAGGATGTGACGAGAGCTCCATTCATTTTCTATTGAAAAAAAAAAAAAAACATGCCTAAATACAGTATGTCAAAAAGTATAAAATACACAAATACCATAAGTCAAAGCAGGAATTTCCTGAAGGAACTGAATGTTTTGATATACGAGTTGTTGAAATGACAAAAAAAGGCAGAACGAGTCAAGTGCCATAAAACGTACAAAGAAAAATCAGCTCTCAAAAGTGAGAATTAATTATAAACTTTCACACTACATGTATTGTGAAAAAACAGAACTGTTGTAGCTTCCTTTTCTTAAAGACAGCATGGTGATAAACTGATTGTCACAATGAGACATCAAAAAGAGTTATTTTGTTGTTTATTTGGAGCATTTGTCTCGCCTTTCTTTTCTTCAGGTCTACGTCGGCTGATTTCAGCTTCACAGACTCAGTTATTCCACATTAAGCTCTGTGACGAAACAGCTTGCAGAGCCAGACAGTGCGTGTTAATTTCCTCAGCTTTATCCTGTTGTACAATTTAACAAATGACTTAACAAATGTCACTTAACAGAATAAAAAGCCTGTGCTTGCCACAGGCCAGGATTTCTCATGAATAAAACATGGCTCCAGCTCCTGCACCACCTTCAAATTAAAAAAATGAAATCGCCTCCTCTCGTGAGTCTCCTTACAGTACAAACAAAGACACACGGCTTATTGTGTTGTTTCATCTCTAAACTCCATTTGTTTAATCGCGGATATATGCAAAGAGCTGCCTGCAGCATCTTCTTTGCATAAATTTAAACCATCCTGATAATTTGAGGCTTTGTGCTTGAATTTGATAAGAGAAGCCGTTTTTTTATCAAATCCAGGCTGCAGGGAAGAGTTTTTGATACAATTGAACATTTTGTACAAAGAGAAATATACAAAGGCTGAAGAAGCAACAGGAAATAGCCTTTTTTGTTAAACTGTGCATGTGCAAGTACAACTATGTGAAGGCGAGTATCTGCAAACTGTCCTTTAACAATATTTGTCTGTTTTATTTTATGTCCAGTCCACTCGGCCGCTCCAGTGAAGCGTTCAAGTGATAAACCTCCTTATTGGGGTTGATCAGCTTAAACTTCTCCACAGAGCTGGGCAGCGGTCGCTCGCTTGACAGGTTGGAAAGTCACTAAGCCAATTTCATTTCCGCTTGGATTATAGGACTCGAAGGAGCGGGGGGTCGGGGGAAGCCAAGAGGAGCAAACAGAACATGTGGACCCTCTGTCAAACAGGAAGTCGGATGTGTCAAATCATTGTTCTGCTCTTCTTCAGTAATGTCCTAGCCTGGTTAAAACCAGACCCTTGTCCTTCACTTTGCTTCGTACTAGGGTCTGGGATTTGTCCCATAGACAACGATTTCTCCGGTCGATTCCGGACTCTCTCCGGACCAATCAGAGAACAGAAGGCGGAGTTTTGTTAGTTTAGCCTGGCGAGGTCCAGGCTTTCAGATAAACAGCTCAGAAACCACTCGGTGGATATTTTTTCTGCTACCAGTGTGTAATTATATGGCTCTAATTTACTGACTGTTGGCCTGGATGAAACATTTGAGATAAAATTCGATTTTTTATCATTTATTTTCGTAGCGCACCCGAGGCTGTTTGGAAAATGTCAAACCGAAACTATTTAAATCCAGCAGATTTGACCATTTCGTGAATTGATTTAGGAACTGTTAAGCTCAGGAACACTTCTGATATAACGTCAGCTAAGAAATATATTTTTTCTCAGCAAAGAAATAATAGTTTTTTACCTTGTTTTCATGAAAATTCCTTCGTGGCGGCAGCCATTTTAACTGACGACGTCAGTCGACGTCGTTCAAAACTCCGCCTTCTGTTCTCTGATTGGTCCGGTCAAAAATCGACCGGAGAAATCGTTGTCTATGGGAGAAATCCCAGACCCTAGTACAAAGCGAAGTGAAGGACAAGGGTCTGGTTTTAACCAGGCTAGTAATGTCCCAACATTTGTCTAAATTAGTTTGAATAAAATGTGTTTTATTCAGCTCACATGAGGCAACCGGAAAAACAAATAAACTTGGTATAATGAACAGAAAAAAGTTAAAGGTTGTTCTGCATTCAAGACTAACACTTTTGCTCTTGACAGTTCAGACAAAATGGACAGAAATCAGCAAACAGCTCAGTGTCCCTTGCCAGGACATGGGTTACCGGGGCCCCACCCGGGAGCCAGGCCTGGAGGAGGGGCTCATCGGTAAGCGCCTGGTCTCTCTACCTGTGGGGCCAGTAGGGCGCAATCCGAATGAACAGCATGGGTTTGTATTCCTGTGGAGAAGGACCTCCTGTTATGTTGCGGGTCAAATTGACCCGTTTTAAAGTTTAACATTTAAAAAAAAATAGTTGAATATATTTTTTCTGCATGAAACTTTTTCTATTTGTCTTAATAGTTCCACTCAACATATAAATTGAAAATGGTTCACTTTACACATTTGTACCACCCCCTGCGTCTACTTGTTACATCGATACTGTTCGGGTCAATTTGACCCGGCAGTCAAGTTGAAGGGTAAAAAGGGTAAAAAAAAAAATCAAATTCTACTTGTTTCCTTGAAACTATGAGACATATTTCACTACATGAGACATATTTCACTACACACACATACACACACACACACACACACACATGTACGCACACGTGCATGCACGCAAACTCACTTTCTCACTATTCTCTTTACTTCACAAGGAAACTGTGAGAAAGCAGGTGTTTATACAACTTTTGACGGGAACCTTTTCTGTTCCCGTGGGAAAACTCCACCCACACTGAGTGGACACTCAGCAGAAGGGGAGGGGTGGGAGGGCATAAATACTCTCTGCAAGGGAGTCCTAAACACATTACACACTGAAGGTACATGTGATATTGTCACTGTCAGAGGTCAGGAAATGAGCAGCAGGAAAAAAAAGTTTACAGCCCTGGAAGTGCTGGATCTTCTCATTGATCATGACAGTGAAATAGAAGAGGTGTCTGAAGCTGAAGACAGTATTGAGGTCAATTCTGAGTCTGATGATTCTGATTATGAACCAATTGATGAAAGTGATATTCATGTTACTCCAAGCAAGACATTCATGTAAAAAATGGTGAAATTCAGTGGTCTTCATCTCCAACTAAGCACCTCAGAAAACAGTGTGCAGAAAATATAATAAAGACAGTGCCAGGGCCTACTAGGATGGCAGTAACTCGAGTCACATATATCAAGTCGGTCTTTGAGCTACTCATGCCTAATGTAATACAAAAAAATAATTCTTCAAATGACAAATCTAGAAGGAAGGCGAGTTTTTGGAGAGAAGTGGAAGGAGCTGGACCAACTGCATTTACATGCATATTTGGGGGTTCTCATTCTGACCGGAGTTTACAAGTCAAAGGATGATACAACAGCCAGTCTATAAGATGCAGAGACAGGCAGGGCAATATTTCGGGCCACAATGTCTCTAGAGACTTTTCATATTTTCTCCAGAGTAATTACGATTTCACAATCGAGAGACAAGAGCTGTCAGATGGGAAACAGACAAACTAGAATAAAGTTTACTTTCAATACAAATCTTCATGACTCATTTGTCTTGATTTTAATGAGCGGGTCAATTTGACCCAGAACAGTATATGCGTCTCAAGTTCAATTATAAAGATCACCCTTTGAATTTTTTTTAAAAATGTAATATAATTTTTTTTACAAAAATCAATTTTAAGGATAATTATTGTTTTTTTTTGTGTGTAGGTTTTTTCAGCAAACATAAAAAATGTAAATCACATTTTTTTAATGTCCAAATGAGTTAGTTGTCATCATTTATCCTTTATTTGTGAGAAATAAAAAACATCATTGCACAAATATTGACTGACATGGTTAGTATTGGAGTTAATAATCAGATACAAAAATGTTTTGGAGGATTTTTTGGGTTTCTGACACTATTACATCATTAAACACTCCCCGGGTCAAATTGACCCACGAACATTATTGCTGTACCTCAGAAACGAACATAACAGGAGGGTTAAGCCCCCAGTATACTCCCGCGTATGTCCATACGCAGAGGTACGCACGTACGTACGCAGAGGTACAAGCGTAGCCCCGCAGGGCATGTACGCGCAAAGCTCAACTTTTACAACCGCGTATGCAAACGCGTTGTCGCACAATAAACTGCCCGGTGCCGGACTGTTTTGTATGTGACACAAATATATTAAATTCTCCTTTTTCATCCCTGATCTGGCCTTTCTTTTGTTTTTTGCCAAAAGGCAAGTGAGCGCTTCCTCCTCCGTTGACTCCATGACTGAAATGATGAGGAATGAACAAATTTGTCACGAGCGAATTAAACTCTGGTCCAGCATGGTTGCGGGAGATTCTTGAGATTTCCTAGTGTGCTGGTCTGGTGTGTGGGCTGCAGGACCAACGCTCCCTGTTTATTTTTTATTTTTAAATTTTTTTAGAACTTTTTATTAACGACATATAAACACAGAACACCGCTACGGCTGCAAGCACTTGTTTTTTTCCGACCTGTCAATCAATTCAGTAGGTGTGTCAGCAAATGACCATTCAGCTACCTCAATTTGTCCCGTAGGTAAAGCTCCTTGTCTGTGGAGCTGCTTAGGGTGGATACTCAAGTATGATGTCTGAACCCACTGCGTACAGTACGTGCATATGTATGCGTGAACGAACGTGCGTGGGAGTATACTGGGAGCTTAACTTGTTCCTGTGGGCCCATCAGTTGTAGGAGGAGCCATACGAGTCAGGTGCATGACTCCATGGGCAGTGGCCAAAGGCAGGGACCTTGGCACTCTGACCCTGGCTTACTGAAGCTAGCTCTTGGGACATGGAACATAATCTCTCTGGTGGGGAAGGGGCCTGAACTTGTGCGTGAGGTTAAGAGGTACCGACTAGATGGTAAATGGAGCTTATTTATATAGCGCTTTCCAGCCCCCTATGAGGGGCCCCAAAGCGCTTTACAATATCAACCATCCACCCAGTCATACACACATTCATTCACCGGTAGCGGCAGACTGCCATGCAAGGCGCCATCCAGTCCTACCGGAAGCAACTCATGGTTGTGTCTTGCCCAGGGACACAACGACACATGGTGTGGGGAACCGGGATTCGAACCTCCAACCTTCCGATCGGTGGACGACTGCCATTACCACTACGCCACAGCCGCCACAGACTAGATATAGTTGGGCTCATCTCGACGCACAGCATGGGCTCTGGAACGGATCTCCTTGAGAGGGACTGGACTTGAATCCACTCTGGAGTTGCCCATTGTTAGAGGGGCCAAGCTGGTGTGGGTCCACTCTGGAGTTTTCCATGTTAGATGAGAGGGTAGCTTCCCTGCGCATTTGGGTGGGGAGACGGGCTTTGACAAATGTTTGTGCCTACGCTCCAAACAGCAGTTCAGAGTATCCATCCTTCTTGGAGTCCTTAGCAGAGGGTGTTAGCAGGTGCTCCAGTTGGGGACTCCTGTATTCTGCTGGGGGACTTCAATGCCCACAAGACAGTGTGACCTGGAGGGGTGTGACTGGGCACAAAAGGTGTCCATAAGTGCACTTGGCACCAGCTGCCCTAGGTCGTAGATCAATGATTGACTTTGTAGTCGTCATCTGATTTGTGGTCATTTGTTTTGGACACTCAGGAGAAGAGAGGAGCTGAGGAGCTGAACTGTCAACTGAGCACCACCTGGTGGTGAGTTATGTCAGATGATGGGGGAAGATGTTGGACAGACCCAGTGGACCCAAATGTGTAGTAAGGATTTGTTGGAAACATGTGCCAGAAAAACCCACTAAAAAGATTTTCAACTCACACCTCTGGGAGAGCTTTACCACATCCCAGCTGAGACTGGGGACATCGAGTCCGAGTGGGCTATGTTCTGCACCTCAGTTGTTGAGGTGGCTGCCTTGAGCAATGGCTGCAAGGTTGTTCGTGCTTCTCGCAGTGGCCATTCTCAAACTCTGTGGTGGACATCCAGGTTAGGGAGACTGTCAAGCTGACGAAGGAGTCTAATCAGGCCTTGTTGGCTGGTGGGACTTGGAAGGCAGCTGAGGAGGACCGGAGGGCCAAGCAGGCTGAAGCCCTGGCTGTTACTGAGGCAAAAGCCGTTGCTTTGAGCTGTGGCACGAGAGTTTGGCTTGCATTGCCGATGGTGTCAAACCCCTTTGGGGAAAGAGTTGGACTCAGCCAGGGCTGCCTGTTGTCTTGGATTTAGTTAATTACTTTCATGGACAGAATTTCTTGGTGCAGCCAAGGTGGAGGGAGTCAGTTTCTGTGGCCTCAGGATTCCTTCCCTGCTATTTGTGGATGATATTGTCCTGTTGGCGTCATTGTGCCGTGATCTTCAGCTTTCAATGGAGCAGTTCGCAGCCAAGTGTGAAGCAGCTGAGATGTGAATCAGCCCTTTCAAATCTGAAGCCATGGTCCTCAGTTGGAAAAGGATGGTTGCTCTTTTCAGGTTGAGGGTGAGGTTCTGCCTCAAGTGGAGTTCAAGTATCTTGGTATTTTGTTCACAAATGAGGGAAGAATGGAGCGTGAGATTGACAGATGAATCTGTGTAGCATCTGCAGTATTGTGGACTTTGTGCCGGTCTGTTGTGATAAAGAGGGAGCTGAGCTGTAAGGCGAAGCTTTCTATATACTGGTCAGTCTACGTTCCTACCCTAAACTATGGTCACGAACTCTGGTTAGAGACCAAAAGAATGAGATTGTGGATACAGACGGTTGAAATTAATTTTCTCCGGAGGGTAGCTGGACTCTCCCTTAGAGATAGGATGAGAAGTTCAGTCATCAGGGAGAGACTCCGAGTAGAACCGCTGCTCCTCCACATCGAGAGGAGCCAGTTGAGGTGTTTCAGGCATCTGGTACGGAGGCTCCCTGGTTGCTTCCCTATAGGTGCTTCGGGCAAGTCCGACTGGGAGGAGACCCAGGACAAGCTTGGGAACACCTTGGAGTCCTCCCAGAAGAGCTGGAAGAGGTGGCTGTGGAAGGAGATGTCTGGACCTCCCTGCTCAAGCTTTTGTCCACGAGACACGACTTCAGAACAAATGGAAGATAATGGACAAATGGACGGATGGATAAATGAATGGAAAGATGGATGGATGAGTGGATGGGTTTTTACACTAATTCTGGGCAAAAGTCAAAAACTGGTTTTCACACTTTCAGTTTAGAAACCAGCAGTTAATCCTCCTAACAGTCAGTTTGTGTTTCAGAAAATGTGCACGTCACGCCAAAATTACACTACTTGCAGTCCGCTCCGCAGGTCGCAGCTGAGCGTCTCAAACTCCAATTTCCACTTCCTCCGCTCAGCTCAGGTCAGCCTGCATGCGCCGCTCCTAGACGCATGCGCGGGATTTGCGGGATTGCGCGATAAATCAAGTGATAAATAAGTAAGTCAGAACAAAACAATTCATTCGGTGGAAGAAGGAGAACAACAGTAGAGACTGCTGCCTTGATCTTCTCTCGTAAATGAGCGACAGGACATGGTTTGAGCAACAGGAAGTGATGTATTACATTTTAGAATAAAATACTTTATTTATTTATTTATTGTATTGCGTTTGTAGGCGTAGTCATAAATAATAATAATAATAATAATGAATTCAATTTATAATGCACTTTTCATTAATAAAAATCTCAAAGTGCTACAATGTGTAACAAGGTAAAGGTAAAAAATAAAACAAGTGATAAAATCAAATAAAATCAATAATATCGACTAAGATCAAAGATAAAATCATGTAGATTTAGGCTTGCTTAAAAAATAAATAAAATAAAACAAGTGATAAAATCAAGTAAAATCAATAAAGATAACAGCTAAGATCAAAGATAAAATGATAAATGATAAATAAATGATAGTTTGACAGCATTTTTGTACAAATAAATCCGTATAGAGCTAGGATTAGTCCGCCCGTGGTGATTTTATTTTGTAAATACGGAAGTTGTGCTCGTTCCTTTTCCTGTTGGTGCGACGTAATCTTCAAAAGTTGACTCCGGCACAGCTCCGGCGTCCGGCAGAAATAGAAAAATTTCTAATTTTGACGGACTGCCGTCCGCTCGCCGCTGCTCGCCGCCGCCGTGCAGAGCCAGTATAAACTCTGTCATTGATTATAATGGGTGCGTATTTGCTGCGGATGTCGGACCGGGGCGGGGCGGAGCCGTAACGCGTGTAATGTAATTTTGGCGTTACCGTCACAGCTCCATGTTTTGATATGGGATGAACATTTACTGGTGTTTTCTCTGAACATTTTCCACGCGGGTCAGACTCGGTCGTCGTTTTCAAGCCAGAAATGTTAAAGAAATGCAACGTTTTACAAGTTAAAACTGACGCCTTTCAGTCAAGGCAAACAGACTGCGTGAGCCATGTCTGTGTGCGTTCGTGTGTGCTTCTGAGTCTATAAAATGTAGGACAGACACCTCCTTCCCCCAGTTCAGAGCGTGTGCGTGTGCAGGATTATCCAGCGTGTCGCTGAGCGCAGGTATTAAGTGAACACAGCAGGAACCCACACAGACAGAAAGCAGTCCAAACTGGGCTTGAGGCCAGTTCCAAACCACCATTATTATTCACACGACCAGCTGGCAACGAGACGTGATGCACACACACACACACACACACACAACTAATTTCATCCCTGTGGCTTTGTGTTTATCTGAGTCCGAGAGAGATCAGACTCCTGCTAGCACAAGGTTACATAACAACTGAAGGCATCTCTGTGTGTCACAGTCCAGTCTGTGGTTGTTTTACTAACACACACACACACACACACACACTCAGGAAGCAGTGGCAGGAGGTTGTGCAACAAAAAAGCAGTCAATCTTGATTCAAGGCAGATCGTCAGAACACACACACACACACACACACACACACACACACTCAGGAAGCAGTGGCAGGAGGTTGTGCAACAAAAAAGCAGTCAATCTTGATTCAAGGCAGATCGTCAGAAGCAAAACCCAAAGTTCATCATCTCAGAGGATTGAGGAGGAAATCATTCTACAGAAAACTGATGCATGCTCAATAATCCAGGTAGAAAAATCTAAAAAAGCTAAGTCTGGTCCTCTGGACATAAGTTTCAGGCTGTCATCAGCCAACTGGTTGTGTAACACTGTGGGAGGGTGCTATTTATAAGACTGAGCTGAATACAGCAACTCAGACTGAAGAAGTCTTTCGGACGAAAGACGAAACGTTTCTACATTTTTTTTTTTTGCTTTGTTTTGTTTTATTTTTTGAATGTCCAGAGGACCAGACTCAGCTTTTTTAGATTCTACAGAAAACATTTAGGTGTTTTTCACCTAAAGTATAACTGACATTTATAATTGTATGGGTTGATAAATGCTCCAAAATTTAAATGTCAGCATTTTGCTCACCACCTTTATTACCAGCTTTTTAAAAAAAAAAATCAAAATCAGAATTACAGCCATTTATGTTGTTTATGTTTGTTGTTTATGTTTATGTGGGAGTGGTGGCGCAGAGGTTAAGAAGGTGAGCTTGTGATCGGAAGGTCGCCGGTTCAAGCCCCGGTACCGACAACATCAAAGATGTGGGTGGGATAAGTGAAGCGGTCACACCTGTCTCCACCCTCATCTGCCCCACTCTGGGCCCTTGAGCAAGGCCCTTAACCCACATCTGCTCCCCCGGGAACCCTAGATATCAGCTCTCTGCTCCACACAGAGGGCTGTGGTTGCTCGGTGGTCTGTGGTTGTGTCAGGAAGGGCATCCGGCGTAAAAACAACTGCCAAATCTTCATGCGACTAGATCGCTGTGGTGACCCCTAACGCAGGGAAAAAGCCGAAAGAAGAAAATAAAATTAAAAAAAAATGTTTGTTGCTTATGTTTGTTGCTTATGTTTGTTGCTTATGTTGTTTATATTGTTTATGTTGTTTATATTGTTTATGTTGTTTATATTGTTTATGTTGT
>JBBPBX010037142.1:0-10429 GCA_038048925.1 Garcialebias charrua | reverse complement strand
AAAGTTTATTTACAGTGTCCAGGTAGAGTCTCTGACAGAGAATGTAGAACAGGTGAGTATTTTGTTTAGATCTTTTAAGAGGGATACAAGTCCTGGAAGATTTGCTTGCTTCCTCTTTCTCCTTCTTAGAAGTGGCGAGGAGGGTAAAGAATCCCAGATGAATTGGAAGCGTCACTGGAGATGGGTGAGTGTGACGAGTGGGAGAGTGACAGGACGGAGACCTAGAAAACTGATCTGATGATGTGATTGTAGGTTGACGACAGGAGGCACTTTGAGCCAGAGGGCTCAAACGGCTCTCAGAAACTGGATGACTTGGAAGATGTGGAATGTAGGGTGGACCCTCATGGTGAGAGGTATATTGAATTTTATGGCAGCTAGATTGATAATCTCGATAATGGAGAACGTACCGATGTACCTAAGGGCAAGTTTCCTTGGTGTGTCCTTGATGTTGATGACTTTGGTGGAGGGCCATGCCTTCTGTCCCACTAGGTAAGTTGAGGCTGTTGCTCTGTGTCTAGCAGCCAACCTCTTGTTCTGCTCAGATGTATGGAGGAGAGCTTCCTTGGTCTGTTGCCACACTCTGCTGCACCTACAGAGTGTTGAACAGAGGAAACCAATATGTCCGATTCCTGAGCCATCCATCCATCCATTTTCGTCCGCTTATCCGGGGTCGGGTCGCGGGGGTAGCAGCCTAAGTAGGGAGGCCCAGACTTCCCTCTCCCTAGCCACTTGGATTCCTGATTGGGAAACAAAAAACGAGAGTCTCCCCCCCCACAAAAAATAAGAAACTGATCATAAATATCCTAAAATCAACCCAGAATACTGAAAACACATGATTTTAAACATTTACTGACATTTTCACTTGGGTTCTTTCCGTCTCTTTGCTTATATCTGTACATTAAACTAACACAACTTCTCATTAAATAAAGCACACAAGGTAGCAGTAGTAATAGTATTTGTATTTTAGCTTATAATAAAGGAGATTGTTATTTTATTTTTGTTTTAATACATTTAAACTGTGGTATCTTTACTGAAAGTTGTCGTGCCGTCAGAATCTCACACGACTCACTCCTGCAGGTCTGACTGATGTCAAATGGGCCGATCATTGTGAGACAGAGAAAACATGTTATAGCTCACAAAGACATTTTAAAGCAGATCTCTCAACACAGAGAGAGGTTTCTGAAAATAGACATGATGTTTTTTGTTGGATGGTGTTTGACTTCCTGTGCTCTCTGGAGGCAGGTATCACCATGCAGCAGTGATTCAACCAACAGGCATGTCATGTAAACCTAAACGCTCTGAACATGAGCAGCTTCCTTGATCTCAGGAAGCCTGGAAGAGATGTGCTTTATCCTTTTAGAAACAGCTCAGAGACAGAAAAATATATAGAGCTGTAAGAACAAGAAAGCCATCAGGAAGAGATTTGTCATTTACCATGACGCTGATAAGCTCTGTGCCGGTGTTTCATGTTTGCTCTTTGTTCTGCTATCGGAGCTGGTGGCTGCAGAGACACACTGTGTAGGCAGGTCGATGCCCGGCATGGATCAGACACAAAGATTAGGCCCCGCATCAGCCAGGCAGAGCTCCATCACACAAAACGTCTTCTCCATACCACAGCTCACTGGGTGGCATCTATTTTCATGCAACATACATCTTCTTGATGAAACACAGGCTAGCATCAGCAGGCGTTGTCATCTGCAGATCCCTCCATATGGGCCACAATCCGACATGACATTTTCCTGGCTTATCCAACACTACATCATCTGTTGTAGCCATGCAAGTGATTCATTGTTGAGGCCTCTTCACATCATAAAGTGGCACGAAGTAACTCATCACTTGATTAGTAAGCTTCTTCAACTTGTAGTCTATAGCTCTGCACTAAAGCTCTTATCGTCCCCTTGCTTTTTCACTCTTATTTTAATGAACAAATCCTTTGTAGCTTTGCAGCTAACTGAAACACACCCCCTGTGGAAGGGTCCAGTTCATTAATGTAAATTAAAGTTCAGTTAACGTGTTTTTAATAGTGTGTTCAGTTTAATTATCAGTGTTTGTGTGACATACAGTTTGTAGTGTTGAATAAATAAATAAAAAATAAACCCGATGTCTTTATTTTCAACTATAATAACATACAATATGTTTCACATCATTGTTTAAATCACATAACTTGAATTACATAATGTCCAGATAGCTTTATTGTATCTCCCACACTAATACAAATACTGTTTATTATTGTTTAACTTATTATTTAGAACATTTAGTATGTTATAGTCCAGTGCCCCACGTGAAATATACACCTGCCTCGTTCAATAAATAGCGATATTTGACTGGTCTCTCTTCCCAACACAGATGTCGGTCACAGCAGCTACATTCCGGCATAGATTAAAGGAGAAATGAAAAGTGTTTTTAAGCTAATAGTAGTCTAATGAAAAGCATAAAATAAGCTTGTTGAGAAATTTTCACAAGTCAAAAATGTCATCCTAACTCAAATTTAGACTTTGCAAAGTGAAGAAATTCTCATCTGGTGTTTTTGACCCCCCTCCCCCTGCCTGCTCTCCGTCCCCTGAATATGACATAGGCAGTGCAACTGGAGTTCATCCTCATACAGTAATATTAGTGTGTGTATCTAGTTGTGGACAAAAAGGTTTCAGTGTGTATCCTCATACAGTAATATTAGTGTGTGTATCTAGTTGTGGACAAAAAGGTTTCAGTGTGTATCCTCATACAGTAATATTAGTGTGTGTATCTAGTTGTGGACAAAAAGGTTTCAGTGTGTATCCTCATACAGTAATATTAGTGTGTGTATCTAGTTGTGGACAAAAAGGTTTCAGTGTGTATCCTCATACAGTAATATTAGTGTGTGTATCTAGTTGTGGACAAAAAGGTTTCAGTGTGTAGCAATTAGGGATGCAGCAAAAAAAATCTATTTTTTAAAGAATCAAGATTCTTAGTCCTGGCGATTCAGAATCGATTCTAAAAGCCCCAAAATCGATTTTAAAACTTTTTTTAAATTTTATATTGTATTTTTACCGCTCCTGTGCATTCGGCCGCTGTAGAATTTTGGCCGTGTAGGGCCACCGTAGTTAGTTAGCCAGGCAGCTCCCAATGGAGCCTGCTAGCAAGGAGGGAGACAGCATGTTTCAACTTGCTCCTTCATCTTTAAAAATCATTTTAGATCCTACTATGTTCTGGGGAAGACAGAGCTTAACAAGACATTGGTAACTGTTTCAGGACATTTTCAACACCCCCACTTCCACGTTAGCATACGGCGCTAGCATGCTAACGTTAGCATACGGCGCTAGCATGCTAACGTTAGCATGCGGCGGCTAACGCACGGCTATTCGTATTTCCAGGATAGAAATGCCCATTAATGCACTAAATCACCAAACTGTTTTTGACAAACTAAAGTGATATCCTTCAGATTCAAAAAAGTCTTCTGCTTCCATTTTAAATGACAGACAAGAGGACAGTAATGATGGGTTTATAGCTTCAGTGTTATTGTAAGATAGCAAAGGAGGTCTTAATTGTGTCATAAAAGTGCGTCCAGAAAATTACTACAGAAATCACTGCACTTCGGCATGTAGCAGGAAAAATGTAAAAAACTATTTCTTTAAGCTACTGACTTGAAAAAAGCATACTAAGTATGTTTATGTGTGTTGTTTACTATATGAAATTCTTGTTATATCGATTTTTTCAGATTTGATTACATTTCTCCTTTAACTACGAGACTCAAAATATATTCCATCAGTTGAAGCACAGAAAGCAGGATGTTATACTCCGCCACCATGTTGATGATAGAAATATGCTGTCGGTCCGCATGTGTGTGAAATATATGCCTGTTGTGCGCATGCGGTTTAACGCCTCTGTGGGAAATGTGTACATTAACAGCGGGTGGTCTCCCGAAAACCTCCACTCTGAGAGGTGGGTTGTGTTGTCTAAATGAACAGAAGAACCGCAGAGAGAAAGGTGTAGTTTCACTCATAATATGCGCCATGTTAACGGCCGTTAAGTCAAAGAACAGCAGACGGATCAGAGGGTTGACTGCAGTAATGAGAGCATCACTCTGGTGTGTTGTGGTGGCAGATAAGGAGACAGATAAAAACAAAAGTCTTTTTTCATCTTCTGCTCATCTACATTCTAACCTATACCTAAGATCATGATGTTTGGATCAGGACCAAAAGGACACGATCCTGAAATAAGCTTCCTCTGCAGGGTGGTCGGGATCAGTCCAGAGTGAGGAGCTCGGATTAGAGCAACTGCTTCTCCACATGGAAAGGGGTCACCTGAGGTATTGGAGTTTCTGATAGGAAACCTCTGGGAAAACCCCCAAATCATGCAGTTGGAAGAAAACAGAAGTTCAATTTCAATTCAATTCAATTTATTTATACAGTATAGTGCCAAGTCACAGCAGAAGTCATCTCAGGGCAGTGAACAGAAACATTCTTAAATAAAATAATAAATTAACGTAACATTATCTGAAGAGCAGACTGCTTTGAATTTAATTTAATCACAGAACTCATCTTCAGCAACATGACGGCGACAGTGGAAAGGGAAAACTCCCACGTGAGGAAGAAACCTTTAACAGAACCAGGCTCAGGACAAGTGACCATCTGGGAGGAATATATACACAATGGCAGGTCAAGAATCATGTGAAGATAGAAATAGTATCAAATGAAAACTATTCAATTTTTATAATTCATGTAAGGAAATGAGGTCAGTTTGTCCTCCAGTAGTCTAAACCTATATCAGCATAACAAGCCAACCCTAACTATCCACAGTATTCCTACGCCCCATGATGCTTTGCGCGAAATGTGCACACGACTTCCGGTTGACCTGAAACACCGTTTGTTTACATGCGAGTAATACAGTTGAAGACAGTCCAAACTTTGTTGTTTTAGTTCATTAAAAATGTGGGAACACCACTCGTTTTGTTAAAAGAGGAGGGACAAATAAAAAGAAATTACAGATGTTACCTGATCGCGCAGACATAATTTAAAAATAACGCGTTTGCTCCGGCCTCTCGGCTAAGGTTTATTAGCAGCTATCTCGGCTAAAGATACCAGTCGCGTCTGAGATCTATCGTTTTAAGACAGTAAATCTTCCAAAACTCTCATTAATAAACCCTCCCCGACTAAAAAGATGTTACCTGATCGCGCAGACATAATTTAAAACTACATAAATAGCGAACGCGTTTGCTCCGGCCTCTCGGCTAAGGTTTGTTAGCAGCTATCTCGGCTAAAGATACCGGTCGCGCCTGACATATATCATTTTAAGACAGTAAATCTTCCAAAACTCTCATTAATAAACCCTCCCCGAATAAAAATATGTTACCTGATCGCGCAGACATAATTTAAAACTACATAAATAGCGAACGCGTTTGCTCCGGCCTCTCGGCTAAGGTTTATTAGCAGCTATCTCGGCTAAAGATACCGGTCGCGCCTGACATATATCATTTTAAGACAGTAAATCATCCAAAACTCTCATTAATAAACCCTCCCTGAATAAAAAGAAATTACAGATGTTACCTGATCGCGCAGACACAGCCATAGAGAAGGATGCAGGGACACTCTTTCTTTGTTTTGGGTCCGTGTTGAAAACACTGTTGTTTTAGCCAAAGATTTAGCTTGGTCCGGTTGTTGGTGCAGCCGCGAACAGCACAGCAGGTACCTGAACCCCGGTAGGACATTTCAGTAAACGTTCCGTTTAAACAAAAGCTGTGTTTGCTCCGATAAAATGAATGAAAATAACTTTCAAAAACACCCGCGATCCATACTCCGCCTATGGAATACAGGCACTTCCGGTGTCGGACAGGAAGTACAATGCACATTCGCTTCTACAGTGACACCCCCAAGAATACTGTGGATAGCATTTATGAGAAAGGGAAGTCTTGATCCCAGTCTTCAAACTGAACAATGTGTCAGCCTCACAGACAGAAACTGGAAGTTAGTTCCACAAGAGAGGAGCCTGAGAACTGAAAGATCTTCCTCCCATTCTGCTGCTGGAAACTCTAGGAACAGCAAGTAAACCTGCAGTCTGAGAGTAGTGCCCTGTTAGGAAAATATGGAACAATAAGATCTCAAAAGATGGAGCTAGGTTGTTGAGAGCTTTGTAGGTTAGAAGTAAGAGTTTGAATTCTGAGGAACTCCATGACTAACTTTGGTGTATGATGAAGATTCATTATTTACATTTACAAACTGGAATCTATCAGATAAATATGATTTAAACCAATTTAAAGTTGATCCTGTAATTCCAATATCATATTCAAGCCTATGTAGGACAACATTATGATCACCTGAAATGCAGCACTGAGGTCTAACAGGACCAGTGCAGACACCGGCCCATTGTCAGAGGCCATGAGAATATCTTTAGTGTTTCACCAGTGCTGTTTCAAAAGTCACATTGCATGTAAATTAGTTACCAAAACACTGTTTTGTTCTGGGAAAGGTGTATTTTGTGCTGTTATTTTATGAAATTACATTTCAGTGAGATAATCTATTTTCACATATTGTAATAATTATTTTAAATAAAATCACAAATCTGTTCATTAGTCAACAAACCATTCATTTCCAGTCTTTAACCACCACATAGGAAGGTGCAGGGATCCACCATTTTTCTTTACCCGGTCTTTCCTTCCTGGGTCACTGATTCCTATCTCCAGCAGGCATTGTACAAAAGGTGGGGTCTTACCATATCATACCATATGTAGCAATATGCAGGAGAGAGATGGAGGAAGAAGGGTGACACTTTCTCCATCCCCTTCACCACATTTGTTTTATTTCTTTAGTTCTCATTAAAGTGGGGCACCAGCTGGTCAGTTTACTGACCAACAACAACTTATTCACCCTTTAATCATCAGAATAAGTCACTGAAGTAGAATCCATTAATTACAGGGAGTTTTATATCATAACACATGAATATTCATCTGAATGAAGAGACCAAAGTTGTCTTTGAAGTTTTATTACTAAAATAATCAAACTATAATCAACAACAATAATAAACACACAATAACAATGAATCAATCAAGGCTTGATTCTCTTATCTAAGGCAAAATTGACTCTTTGAGCAGGAATTATTTCAGTTTTATATGCGCATGAATTTAGACAAAGTTTGGCTATTTTAACAAATAGTTACTTCAGATTAAACAACTTCTCTCAACCAAAAATCCAAAGAGATAAAGTCATTTATCATCACTGCAAGCCAGGAAATGCTTTACCAAGTTGCATCAGCTTAAAATAGCATAACCAGACCAAGGAAGGCATCAACATGTCACTAGGCTCTGCTCCTTACCGGGTCAGCTTGAAGGCACCAGGTCACTCGTCTTTCTGGCGGATCAGACTAGACACAATGATAGCTGACCGTCACCATGACAGCTTTAAGGGTCTGAGGGCAACAGCTGATGAGAAGGTACACCGTTCATCGGTACCTTCTGCACGTTTGGACTTCAAGCCTAGAAAAAGACTTCATCTTCTGCAGTTACTTACTTCTAACAATTGTAACTGAGCGACATTTTTATCTGCTCAGGAGTTGAACGAGTGGACCTTGGTGTGAAGTGATGTGGTCCACAGATGAACCATCTTCCCGTTCAGGCCGGAGACGATCTGCTCAGTCCGGGAGTCCAAGGCGAACTGCTTTTTACACAAAGGATCTTTGTGTAAAACAACAGCTCTGAGGAGATTGTTTAGACTGCCGTATTTTCCGGTGTATAGGTCGCACCTTTTTATGGTTTTTTCAAGGCCTGCGACCTATACTCAGGTGCGACCTATATATGGCTTGTTATCACTTTCGGTGAAACAAATTTTTAAATCCAGCTCATTTCACAATTACGTTCATTTATTAAGGAAAAGTTCAGCTCAGACATATATTTGCTATAATTTTTATCAAACAAATAATTGTTTTTAAGTGTTAATCTTCTTAAAAGCCTTGCTGTGCGCTCCTGTGGCAGACATTTGCAGCAGAGCTAAACGTAGGTGCGACCTATACACCAGTGCGACCTATCTAGGGATTTTTCCAATCTATTGGTGATAATTGGACAATGCGACCTATACACAGGTGCGACCTATACACCAGAAAATACTGTACCTACTGTATAAGGAACACTGTCTCCCCTCTGAAGAAAACAGCTTCAGCTCAAAGACTGCTCACGACAGATGTCTCTGAAGGAATAATCACTTTCTGTAAAACAGAACAGAGAAATATGTTATCCACATTGTAATATTTACATGATTTCATTATAATGATTGAGAACAACAATCAAAATTATTCATGTTCACACTTGTTAATCAAATAAAACAAACTTCATTAATGATTTGTTTTTCTTTCTTAGAAACAGAGGAAGAATAAGGTAAACATTAGTCAGACTGTAGCTGACTCTGTGTCCCTGACGAGAAATGTGTAGAAAAACATCAGACATTATTGGAGTCAGAGGTAATTTTAAAGGTTCAGTATGCAGTTTCTGTAGAACTGCAGCAGTTAGAAATATTTTCAACAGGCAAAGCATTCTGATCCCTCCCCCTCAGAGCCATATGTGGCTCTGCCCCCTTGTGGTCTGTTGAATTTCAAATTCAAGCTCTGTTTTTATTGGCTGATTCAAATTCAAGCTCTGTTTTTATTGGCTGGTTACAAACTCTGTTTTTATTGGCTGGAAAATGGCGGGTCACCTTTTCTTTTTAGAAATGCTTATTTACCACCTGGAGAAGCAAGGGGACAATATTTTTTTTAATTTTTTTTCAGAGATTACCTGGCTAACATCAGTCTGTCAGGAGGTAGTGACAGAGTGAAGAAATATGTTCATAAAAAAAGCTACATACTGCAGCTTTAAAGCACACGATTCACGGTGAGTCTGAAAGATGAATAAGGGTCGAGGGTCGTAGTTAGAGCAGTGCAGCTTCATGCTACATACCATACCATTTTATTTATAGAGCACTTAAAGGGGACCACATATTCAAAATTCACTTTTTAATGTTTTTTTTACTCAACTTTGGGTATTTACTTCATAAAAAAACAGTCCTAAGGCCAAAAAAATGCACCCAGTGGTTTATTTACTCTAAGTAGATTTATTTTACTGTGATAAGATAGGTTTCGTTTTGAAATCAATCGCGCTTGTGACGTCACAAGCGCCAGGACAACCCACCTCAACCCTGAGTCCAGCCCCTCACCAGCAACCCCTGGTGCGGCTCCACCCACTTCAGTATAAAAAGACGTGACGGTTGTTTTTCCTGATTTCATGGCTAAAAATGTCACAGAGTCTAGCCAGCTAACTCTCTGACCCTCCTGGCCCAGATAATGGAGCGCGCACTAAGCAGATTTAAAATTGATAGTTTTCAGATGGGACGCTTGAATGAACAGCGATGCAGCATGTTGGTGTGTGTGTGTGTGTGTGTGTTGGTTTATGTGTCATTAGCAGGACAGACTACGTACCGATAAACCTCATTGACAAACCCGTGTATGTGTGTGTGTGTGCCGGGCCCGGCGCGGCTGAGCGAGGGACAGCCCCGCTGTGAGTGTGTGTGTGTGTGTCCGCGAGTGACCGCTCCGCTACCTCCAGCTCGCGCGCACAGGGAGAGGGAGGGAGACGTCAGGGAGGGAGTTGGACATTTATTACAGAGGAAAAATTAAAAATGACACGACAACTTGTACACGTCTGATCTGTCCCACACAATAAATACGTTGCGGTCCAGTTACAGCTCAGCGTCACTTCAGACATCCTCGTCTGCCTTTGGAGGGCGGAGTTAATGTAAGCAGATCTTTGAAGGGCGTGCCACGAGATCTCATTATCATAAACCGGTCGTTCAAAACGAAAGTTAAAAATGGCAGAATTAAAAAGGGTATAATTGATTATCTAAGAATTATTTTGTGTATTAAATTGAATGAACACTGTCTGGTAACCCCAAAGACATACCATAAAAATTTTAAAAACCTATCTGTGGTCCCCTTTAAAACAGCGACAAGGCCAACCAAAGTGCTGTACAAACAAACAAACAACAGGCAACACATAGGCAACATACAAAATAAAGTAATTTAAAAAAAAGAATATACCTGTAGACATTCATTCAACCTTTATTTAGACAGGTAAATCTCATTAAGCCTTGTGGACTCATTTACAAAAGCGACCTGCTACAAACTAAAGAATGATGAACAGCAATGGTAGAATTTCCTTAAACAATAAACAATAGAAAAATAAGAGAGAAATACAGATTTTTTTTTAAACATATCAAAAACTAGCAAAACATTATAAGATAGTTGTATAAAATCAAAAACAAGAACATATAACATAAAATCGTTGCAGATAATAAATATAACGACCAAACACAGATCATCTGGTGTTGAAAGCAACAGAATAATAATGGGTTTTTAAAAGGGATTTGAAAACCGAGAGGGAGGGGGCCTGTCTGACGAGCAGAGGTAACTCGTTCCAAAGTCTTGGGCCTTCTAC
>JBBPBX010037141.1:16016-31082 GCA_038048925.1 Garcialebias charrua | reverse complement strand
AGGGATGAAGAGCAGCCTGGACTACTCCTCATCAGGCTCCAGTGTGTGACAGCTGCGCTCAGATCACGGCTTTCATCTGAAAGAGGGAACAGATCAATTAAATAGGGTAGAAATTAAAAAGGAATACTAATCTTCATTCAGTGCAAACACAGATAAATGAAGGCAGGTCTTTAGTAATGATTAAAAAATAAAAAAAAGTTTGACAGCCTGGTCAAAATGCACCAGAACAAGCTGATTAAATGATTTACTGTCAAAGACAAAAACACAAACTTTGATGTAAAATTTGCAATTGTGAAAAATTCAACCTTTTTTATTTTAAACTTGATTTTGAGACACTCTGGAGCACTCTCTCCTTAAATTAGTTAGAAATATTTTATTATTCATGGCACAGTAAAAAAAAGTCCATCTTGTTTCAGCTCACCTTCTCCATGGAGTCTCAGTGAGAAGGTCAAATTGTTACCTCTCAGCCTGCATGAGTAAAGTTTGCATGTTTTCTCTGTGCATGTGTGGGTTTTCTCCAGGTATGGTTTCCTCCCACAGACCAACAACATGCATGTTAGGCTGATTGGTAACTCTGAATTGTCTCTAGGTGTGAGTGAGAGAGTGAATGGTTGTTTGTCTCTATGGACTGGAGGCCTGTGGTGTCCCCCGCCTCTCGCATGCTAGATATGGACACCAGTGACCCCCGCAACCCAAAAAGGTGTCCCGGGTGGTCAAACAAGGTAGTAAAATCATTGGTCATCAACAAATGCAACCTACAGACCTGCACAGTCAGGCTCTAGAAACAAATACAATCCAGGTTTTTAATGAACTTATCCACTGAGACCAGCGGCTGGTGTCTGGCAGAAGACTGCTGGTTCCTCTGGGAAGAAACAATCTGTTCCCTCTGCTCAGTGTCCTTAATAGTTAGGGTCCTATTTAAATACATGTACATCCTCACATGATTAAACCATTGTCTATGGGATGTGTATGTTTTACAGTGTGTATTTTAGAATTCGTTTTATTGGGTTAGTGAAGCTTTTTAAAGTTTCATGGCATTTTTAACGTGTGTTGTTTTGTATGAGCCAGATGACAAAGACAAATCTCCATCTCATGAAACATTATGGACAATAAAGTTATACTGGTTGATTGAAGAAGCAGGTAAAAGATACTGGATGGATGTTTCCGAGCACCGTTGCAGACCATAATGGTCTTGGAGGCAGAGTTCTTACATGTGTGAGCCCTACTGGTGGATTATTTATTTTTAAACAAGTTGATGTTAAAGCAAATTGCTAACTCCCTGGGTCAGGGGTGGAAGTTGGTTCAGAAGACTGTGCCATAAATAAAGGTTTGTGTTTAAACAGGGAGTGTCTTAAATCCAAGTTCGATCTTATCTCAGCCTAAAAACACTTCAGCTGGACCCACAGAGTCCAGGAAATGATCCTACATATACATTTAATGTGTAGAATACTTTTGTACGGTTACAAATGTTCTCGTCTGTGTGAGTTACATTTGTTGGTTAAATTCAGACACATTTCACTTGTTTCAATTATTTTGCTGCCTGACGTTTAAACTATTTATGCCTCTTGCTACTCTCTACTCCGTGTCTCATGATAAAAGAAGGAAAACAGAATTTCGAACTCCATTAAAAATATAAATAAAAAATGGAAAAATTACCGGTACATGAATTTTCAGAGCCTTCAGCTGAAGCATCTTTTAAAGCTTTGCTCACCTGGAACCCTGTCAGTGTCTCTCCAGCGATGTGTGATGGGTTCACATCTGGTCCCCTCTAGGACATTAAAGAGTTGTCCCTCTGTTGTGTCTTCTGTTTTGGACTCGTCATGTTGGAAGGTGAACCTCGAGCCCAGTGGTCCTGAGCTCTGTGGAACAGGTTTAAGTTTTCTTTGCTTCATTAACCCTGACCAGTCTCCCAGTACCTGCAGCTGAACACCCCCCACATCATAATGCAGCAACTACCATGCTTTATTATTGGGATGGTGGGCAGCTGCTGATCAGCACCTGGTTTCCATAGCAACATACCAGACACTTCTGTCTTCATTTTCTCAGTGTGGAGAATCTTGTTCCTCAGAGTTCTTCAAGTGTGAAAAATAATTTACCACGTGCAGAAACATGTCAAAGGAAATGGGACGCACCTGAACTAAAATTCACATTTTTTCTGGAAAATCTAAAACTATTTTTTTTTTGTGTGTGTGTGTGTGTGTTAAAGTATTTATACAACTTTGTCATTCTGCTGTGTCTTTGTCTTTATGGTAGATTCATGAGAAAATAAAAAATAATTAAATGATCGTGTAATCAGGCTGCAACAGAACAAAACTGTTACAAAGGGGCTCTGAATACTTCCTGAAACACTATTTATTTAACAAAAGCAAATTAAAATGTTTTTTGTATGCGTCTCCTGTGTTCTCAGCAATATAACGCTCTCGTTTATGGTTCGATCTTTATCATGATCCGTCGGTGGTTTGAACCCAAGTGCAGGCAGGACTCGGAGGATTGGGTAATCAAAAGATGTTTATAAAAAATAATAAAAAAGGCTGAGGTGGCAGCAAAACTTACATATAAAGACAAATGATAATCACAGGAGCACCAAGGATAAACCTCAGACAAGGAAACGATAGTCAACCAGATTATGAAGACACTAATGAGGGGATGAACATGAACACCTGGGGAAGGACAACAGGTAGCAGATTATGTGATGCGAGACACAAAGCAGGGACAGACCACGAGGGAACACAATCCTCACGATGTGTGGGTTTTATTAACGTTACATCACCACACAGCAGCTAACCTGTGAAAAACAAATAAAATGTCTTGGAGCCGTGCTGGTGGCTGCAGGAGTTTCGTGGTGTGGGGCTCAGATGGAGGAACCTCAACTCAGCTGGTCATGGTGATAAAATCCAAAGATGCTGGAAAGTAAAAACAGATCCCTCACACTAAAACTTCACATTTAGGCTCGCTCAGTCACACACACATAAAATATTGATGATGGAGAACCATCCAGACGGAGGCGTACATTTAGAAATTTTTTCGCTGTGCACCAGGCTAGATGACCTCTGACCTTCAGGTGGACGTTCACAGAAAGCGGTTTGGAGTTTTGATCCTGTTGCTCCTTATTTCAGCTCCTGGTGTCTCAGAGACCACGCTGCCAAGAAACACCAAACAGAACCAACAAGCAACAACGTTGTTTTATTGTTGCTGGGTTTTAGATGAAATGTGATGAATTATTCTAAATGTTTTAGTACAAACTACTGTAATAAAATAAATATTTAAAATGAATTTAACTCATATTTGAATATAACTTTAACACAATGCATTAACTCTTCCTGCAGGGGGAAAGTTTGATTAGTTTTTAAAGTTTTGGTTTTTCAATGACTGAGCCCAACATATTCAGAGCTGCAATTCTACTGAAAACCACCAGGTGGCAGTAAATCCCTACACAACAGTCCAGTTACATAAAAGAAAAAACACAATGCAGACAGAATGACCAAGGATATTATTTATTGTTGCATATTTCTCTAATAATTTTGAAAACAACTCTTACAAACAAACCCAGTTTCTCTTCAAAGCAGCAGATGCAGAAAAAAACAATTTCCATCAAACCTCACATCCCATCAAACGGTTTACTGTGAGGTCTTCACTAATGTGTCTTTCAGCGAGGCTAGCTGCATCTGGAGGGAAGCGAGGATTCATTCTCTCTCATTAGAACTCCCATCAGTCCCAACACCGAGCATTATTTAACAAAAATAATCATTATACAAGAATAGAAGACAAACAGAGGGATGTTCGTACAAACCTTAACAAACCTGTGAGCGATTCGTGAAAATGACATATGTTCTCTTAACATGTGGTTTCGGGGTTTAAAATGAATAATTTGGTCAAATATTTTCCAATAAAATACAAACAGAACCGTAATTTAACAAAAATATATCAAGGCCAAGCTGTGGACAAATGGGTAAATAACTAAAGGTTAGTTCGTAGAAACAATCCAAGCTAAAACTTTGTCACTTCACTGATATAAACCTTTTTTTGTGACCTTTTGGAGCCATTCTGTAAAAAAATAAAACTTAAAAAATAATAAAAGAAATGAGGACTTTTATATTCGATCCAACTTCTCACTCAGAAACTCCTCGACGCTGTCGGTGTTCCACTTAAGGATGCTGAGCTCCTCAGCGATGTTCCCGTTATCGTCCAAAAGCTTTAGAACAGGATCTGAGCCTCGAACGTACTGCAGCGTGACGAGAGGTGAACAGGAAACACAAGAACAACTGTTAGTGTTACAAACTCTTTGTGACGGTGCCGATTCAACACAACAGACTTCACTCTGCAAGGAACACTACAGTATTCCTCTTCTCTACCTTGATCTGAAGACCCTTGAACATTTTCGGCTTCTCGCTCCTGACAAAAGCTGAGGGGGAAACACAGAGAGGTGTCAGGTAAAAGATCAGTGGAGAAACAGCTGAAGGAAACCAGCACAGATGGCGCTCCAGACTTCTGACAGAACTGCAGGACTGTCACCAGTCTGACACTGAATGTTTGCCATGGCAGTCACTCAGATTCCAAAAAATAAACCACAACTTCAAACCAGGTAGTCGTTGTTTTTAAAATTTCTAGCCAGTTGTGCATTTCCTAACTAACAACACTAATAAAATATCCTGAGGCATGCTCAATAATCCAGGTAGAAAAATCTAAAAAGTTAAGTCAGGTCCTCTGGACGAATTCTTCTTTGTTGAAATCTTTGCCTACATGTACACTTGTCTCCAGGCCAGCGGTCACTCTTTTAGGGATGAAGATGTCCACATTCTTGATAAAGAGTGAAGGCAGCCATCTTTGTGAAGAGAACCCGTCCATCATTAAACAGAGGTGGAGGCTTCCATGTCCACCTGTCCCCCTCTTACAATGCAGTTATTGCTAGTATCACTCAGCCCTCTGTGAATAGTAAGCAGCCATCAGGGTGCTAACGATCAGGTGTTAGGCTGATGGTCCTCTTTTTACATGTGAACAGCTAGTGTTGGCCGTCAGCAGCAAACTGATCCACTATGTGAAGGTGCTACAGGTGCTGGTCATAAAATTAGAATATCATGGAAAAGTTGATTTATTTCAATACTGGGTAATTCCATTCAAAAGTGAAATTTGTATATTATATTCATTCATTACACACAGACTGATATATTTCAAATGTTTATTTCTTTTAATGTTGATGATTATAACAGACAACTAATGAAAACCCCAAATTCAGCATCTCAGAAAATAAGAATATTACTTAGACAGCTTCGTTGACCTTGGACCTCAGAAAACACAGTGGACCAACACCTGCAGATGACATGGCACCCNAAAAATATAATATATATATATATATATAATATATATATATATATATATATATATATATAGGGCAGCACGGTGGCACAACTGGTAGAGCTGCTGCCTCTCAGCGAGCAGGTCCCCGGTTCAAATCCCGGTCCGGGGGCCTTTCTGGGTGGAGTTTGCATGTTCTCTCCGTGCATGCGTGGGTTTTCTCCGGGTGCTCCGGTTTCCTCCCACAGTCCAAAAACATGCATGTTAGGCTGATTGGTAACTCTAAATTGACCCTGGGTGTGAGTGAGACAGGTCCCTCTTGTAAATGAGTCCCCGTGGCTCAACGAGGCTAGCCTGTATAAATAAAGGTTGAATGAATGAATGAATATAAACTTAAAAATAGTACTTTGTAGGTTTAAGAGTTTAGAGGACAGATTTGTGGGCTTCATTGCCACAGGATAGGTCTGCAGAAATGAACCGTGTCAGAATAGTACAAGGTTGGACCAAAATCAAGCTGTTGCAGTTCTGCAGAGCTACTAAGTAAAATTTAGTAACATATGTTGATAAAATGATGTAGGGTTAAGAGTTTAGAAGATTGCAAGAGTGTGGAAATGGTTTCTAAAGCCTTAGGATAAAGTTTGCTGTACTTGAATTTAAACTTGAACTTGGACTACTGAATCCACTTCATGGGAGGGGGACATTCTCCCACTTCAGAATGGGACTGAAACATGAGATGTGCTAGCTGTTTTGTTTTTTACTATAAAGTATGTATTTTCATCAATGTTTTTCCCCAAGCAATGACAACATTTGAGCTTTGCATTTGGCGCAGCATACATGAGATACACTCAAGTGGAGCAGCAGGCAGCCATTTTATGCTCCTGGGGCCTTTTGTCCAAAAACGTGGTGTACGCCCTTTTTCACACAAAACTTCAGATGTATCAAGAATGAAATGACTGTGGAAATGTGTGCAGCCCCACGCCAACTTCATGGCTTGCATATGCACATTTTTGTTGCTTATAGGTCCACTGGCGACACTTGGAGGTGATACTGATGTGAAAAATATTATTGTATGCGCCAGACATACATCATGATGAACAATTAAAACATCCACATGTATGCAGTTACATGAGCGGATACAAAACATGCACGGAGTGGTGCAGAAAATACTTTTAACAACAATGGATTTACTGTAACCTCATTAGAGGAAATAGCAAATGGCGTAATATGCAGAAAGCGTGTACAGTATTTAGAGATAGAGGATTTTCTGGTTCACAATGACTGGCTCGGCCATTTTGGGCTTCCAAGGGCAATCCTTTTGGAACTGTGCTTGGAGATGCAACCGGTCTTGGAAAGTGACACAGCGAGGAGCCGTGCACTGCCCATACACGTACAGCTTCTGACCACACTGGAGTTCCTAACAACAGGGGCAGTCCAGAGGGAGCTGGCAGACCGACTGGGACTGTGCCAGTTGACCCTGAGCTGAGCCATGCCAGCTGTGTGGGATGGAATTATGCGTATTCAACCAGGTATATCAAATTGCATACAATGCAGTTGAACAGGTCAACATTAAAGTGCAATTTGCAGCGACAGCTGGTTTTCCAAACTTAATCGGAGCCATTGACTGCAAACATTGCTATAAAAGCACCATCAAAGGATTAATATGTTTATGTTAACACGAAGCATTTTCATTCAATCAATGAGTCAATTATATGTGATGTGCAAAAGTAGCATTGGCAACTCTGCCCAAAGGGGGCGAGTTCGTCCTCTCCTGTCCACCTGCCTGTTTTGTCTATGCTTTGGCGATGGGCAGTCATTCTCTGCTTCACATCCACCTTGATGCCTTACCATTTTTTTTTTCTGTGGAGTGCTCTGCTCTGGCCTCACTGCATTTAAAATTTTGCACACATTGTCCCACTCGCTCCTTTTGCGCTTGGCGCTAAATGCCAGAGGACACTGCGCCAAACAGAATGTTTTTACGTGCCTCTGCTTCATTTAGAAGCGTCTCCAACTTGCATTCCGTAAATTTCCTCTTTTTTTCTGGCATGAAGAGACGTTTTTTGATAATACAGAGAAGAGATTCCTCAGGTGCAGGGCATATTTAAAACTATTTGCATATTTGAATGGAGGTGTGTCAAGAGAGGGGTCAGGTATTTTCTTATGTGCAGTCGATTCCATGTTAATTGTTGTGTGAAAAGGAAGTGTTGATTGTGGTGTACAAAGGAAATGTACTGTACTTGGATTCATACGTACACATTGTTCCACACTACTGGATTTATTTGAGCATATGCTGTTTTCTTAATTTAAGCGTATGCCATGTTTCAGTAGGAAATCCACAAAAGTCTTTGTACCTGAGGCCCCTGGGGAGCAGTTAGGGAATAGGTGTCTTGCCACCACGATGGCCTTGAAAACCGCAACTTACGAGTATGGCAGGAAATTAAACTGGCAACTTTCCAGTCCCAAATCGGCTATCCTACTGCTTCACCACCACTGTCCCCTAAAATGTCTAACTTTACTGTATTTGATTTTTTTTTTTAACACACTGATCCAACTGTGCTCAGTTGTCAGCTGAGCATGGTGGCTAAAACGTTGTCTTCTCTAATCTTTTAAGAAACGTTCTTTTCCTCACCTATGAAATAAGTTATTTTCAGACAACATTTTTGAAGAGGTTCAGAAAGAAATGCTGTGTTGCATTACCATAATGATGAGCACACTTCAAATACAAGTGCAACTTATTTAACGAAGTTGAAACTGCAACAGACTAAAGCTGTCAACAAAACAGAAAATTTAACTATATATATATATTAGGGGTGTAACTGTACGCTAAAATCACATTTCGGTTCGGTTCAACTACAAGGAGGGCTCGGTTCGGTTTATTTTCGGTTTATTTTCGGTACAAAAAAAAAGACAAAATAAAGACTTACAAAATGTTTATTTTGAAAATATGCCAAAAATATGTTTGTATTGTATTGTAGTAATAAATAAAAGTGACCCATTTGGATGATATTTTAAATAAACAGCACTCTACAATAAATAAATTATATTAAAAATAATAAAAATCTTAATAAATACAATAACAGTCAGAACCAGAACAATAAGCAGCAACAGACTGTTTACAATCTAACTAATCAAGTTTTTGTCCAGTAGCAGCAGTGTGGCTGTATTTGTCCTCATTACTCACAACCTCTTCTTGGTGGGACAGGTCCTGGAACAGTTCAGAGTTCAGTTCAGTCATCACACACTTCTTAGCTGCAGCAGGTGATCTCTGGTGGATTTCCCTGAAGTGGAAGAGAGATGCTACCTCTGTAACTGGAAATACTGGAAATAAAACACAGAGGTAAAAAAATAAGTTAATAAGATTATGATTTTAAATAATAATAAATTATAAATAATAATTATAATAAAAGAACAATACCTCTTGAACGGTTGAATATCTCACTCATCATCAGGGCAGGGCTTAAATCAGCTCCAGGACTTGTTGACAATCAGTTTTAGTTTTTTCATAAAGAGCTGAACTTTTTGACTTAAGTGTTGACGTGATGGATGTCTCATAGCAAGGATCAACTGCGCATAAAAAACATTCAGACTTAGATTCAGAGCTTTAAAAACTCATACAGTTTGTGTTATTGATCTGGACCGATCTAAATTACCTGATGAAGTTGTTTAAATGCAGCTGTGTTGTTAGCGCACTTTGTAACAGCTGCTTTTTCTTCGTTCACGTTCGGATGAAGTCGTTTCAAACGAGTTCACGTTAGACGTGTTGCTGGCTGCTGTAGAGCCAGTCTTCATGAAACAACGTCCACCCACACAGCTTTGTGTGCTCGTCTTTTAACAAGAAAACCATAACGTTAACAAACAGGAGACCGCAGCGAGAAGCTAACGACTAATGCTGCGCGTGCTGCGCAATAATAGCTCCGTGCTGAAACGCGCCCAGGAAATTTTGTTCTGTAGCGCATATATTAATGTTCAATGAGTGAAAAAATAACCGAAACGGTACGGAGGTGGACCGAACCGAACGTGCTGTACCGAAACGGTTCGGTACACCCACTACAACCGTTACATGCCTAATATATATGTATGTATATATATATATATATATATATATATATATATATATATATATATATATATATATATATATATATATATATATATATATATATATATATATATATATATATATATATATATATATATATATATATATATATATATATATATATATATATATATATATATATATATATATATATATATANTTTTGTTGTAAAATCCTGGCTTCTTTGGCCATCGCGGACGCCATTTTGAAGAGTGCTAATGTGGCGAAATTCTATTTTTAAATCCAGACGCGTCGCGTAGGCCCTGAGAAACATCCATAAGTTCACCCTCCATGTTAAAAAGTCTTCGTCTGACTCTTCGAAAACAAGCAATAAGGCTCCAGAGTAACACACTGGCTGCTAACTGCTAGAGAGAGAGCACACACCAAGAGACTGAGGGGGACGCTTTTTTGTGACGGACCACATCCGGCGCTGCTCGTAAATACGTTATTTCGTTTTTACTGATAGATAAATAGTTATTAGCGGTACTGCATTTTAAATAAAAATAGCATAAATCCGCTTATGAATTATAAAACTTAGTCAATCCGCTGTAAAGCTAACAGATTATTTAGCTACGCTACAAGCGGATTAGCGCAATAGCGCTACCTAGCGGTCGGAGGCCCACCACTGTATATATATATATATATATATATATATATATATATATATATATATATATATATATATATATATATATATATATATATATATATATATGTATATATATATGTAATGGTTTAAAAAAGTAGTGAGGAGTTTTGCAGAAAAACATGTTTGTTTGTGCTTCAGAAAATAACTACAATCAAACAATTTGAAATAGACTTTTCTCTTGTTAATGAGGAACAGCAGTGTGGCCCTTTCTTTTTAAACTTTGCTGCTCATTATCACTTCTCATGCATGAATGAAAGAGTAAAGTTAGGTATTTCTTCAACAGACAGGCTAAAAAAATTTCTCTCAAAATTCCAGTGGACAAACTTGAGCAACTTTCAAAGCAAATTTATTTTTAATTGTGTAAAATTACAAGAAAAAGCCTTGATGCGTCTTTGATTCCCATATTGTATCATTGTTATTATGAATATCTGAAAGGATAAGAAAAACAAAAAACTAGGTTTAAAGCAATAATTTTATTTGTTTTGCCAACCACTCTAGCTTTTCCAACACATTTAAAGGGATTGTGACATGATGTTGGAAATTTGCATATTTGTCACAACATATATATCTTATATCATTCAGCTCTGTTCGTTTTTGCAAAATAAATTATAAATATATTAAAATTTCATTCCAAGTTAGGGTAGTTTTTTCTCTGGGACACGCCCCTAAAAATCAGCGCATTTCCGCAAAACGTCATAGTGACGTACATGTGGGCACTGGGCATAGGGCAGAGCCTTGCCCGTTTGTTTGGTGTGTTAACTACTTTCCATACAGATTCATTTCTTGAAAGATCGCCTCTTTTTTTTGTGTAACTTGAAAAATGCCATCACGTTGTAGCACATTTGGGTGTTCTAATATCAGCAGTGAACAAGTGAGCCTTCACAAATTTCCAAAAGATGAGAAACTTCGACAAGAATGGACAAGACAAGTGCAGAGAACGAGGGGCCGATGGTGTATGTCTGCAGCGACCATTTTACTGCCAATTGTTTTCAGGAAAGACCTGGTATAAAAGAATCTTTAGGATTACCAGTAAGATTCAGAAGACTTTTAAAACCGGATGCTATTCCTACTATTTTTAAAAGAAAATCTACAGAAGAAAGTGCCACAGGAGCTACCACGTCAAAACAACGCAGGGAAGCTACCGTCGGAAAAGAGTAAGTCTTTGTGTAAACATAATCGGAGGTGTGTACTGTTTTAGATGATAAACTATATATTTAACGTGAGCTCATGTTGTTTTACTTTATATACTGTGAGTGTATAAAGCCAATTATCACGGAGGATTCTTCATGTGCGATGCTAAAAAAAAATTAGCCGACATAAAATCAGGACCAAACACACGTTGCTATTTATGTATTTTTAAATTATGTCTGCGCGATCAAGTAACATCAGTAAGTTTTTTTATTCAGGGAGGGTTTATTAATGAGAGTTTTGGATGATTTACTGTCTTAAAATGATAGATCTCAGACGCGACCGGGACTCTGTTAGCTTAGCCCAAGAACAAAGAAGCCACATCACGAAGCTAACCCCACTTAGCTACTGTGTAAAAAATAAACCGTGTCTAAATCACTTTTCAATTGATCGAGTGTCCAATAACTGTATAGGATGAATTTTAACCCTTCGATTGCTTTAATACATTCATGTACTAAGATTAGGTTGTGTTTGTTCGCTGCTAACACACTAGCCGAGATAGCTGCTAACACACTAGCCAAGATACAGGCCACGTTGCTATTTATGTATTTTTAAATTATGTCTGCGCGATCAAGTAACATCAGTAAGTTTTTTTATTCAGGGAGGGTTTATTAATGAGAGTTTTGGATGATTTACTGTCTTAAAATGATAGATCTCAGACACGATCGGGACTCTGTTAGCTCAGCCCAAGAACAAAGAAGCCACATCACGAAGCTAACCCCACTTAGCTACTGTGTAAAAAATAAACCGTGTCTAAATCACTTTTCAATTGATCGAGTGTCCAATAACTGTATAGGATGAATAATAACCCTTCGATTGCTTTAATACATTCATGTACTAACAATAGGTTGTGTTTGTTCGACATGCTCCGCCATTATTATTTACATGCGCGTTGAGCAGCGGCTACCCACGGGTACGTCACAATGACGTTTTCCGGAAGTGCGCGGATTTTTAGGGGCGTGTCCCAGAGAAAAAACTACCATAACTTGGAATGAAATTTTAAGTATATTTATAATTTATTTTGCAAAAACGAACAGAGCTGAATGATATAAGATACTGTATATATGTTGTGACAATTGTGCAAATTTCCAACATCATGTCACAATACAGTACCTTTAAAACATAGCATAATAATTAAATAACTACCATCTTGCAAAACAAACTGCCAAAGAACATAAGACAGAAAGTATATACAGGGAACCCCCGACCTACGAACGAGTTCGGGACCTAAGAACGGTTCGCAGCTCGATCTGTTCGCAGGTCAGACCTTCCGTACCCTCGTCACTCGGGGATGTCCTGTATTTTATTTTTTTGTGGTACCAAGTACTGTACAGTACGTACTTCGCCTATCCTAACACACCTAACACAGTGTAATTAATTAATACAGTACAGTAATAAAAATATAAATTAAATAAAAATATAATTTCTTACTTGGAGGTGGTCAAAGCCGCTGCTGCGTCCCGTGTTAGCTCCCTTGTTAGCTTCTGGAGCTAGCCAGGCCGGAGGTGTTCTCGCGGCGGCCTGGCACCATCGGCGATAAATCTGCAGCTGCCTGAGACATCCACAAAGTTCACAGAGACGTTTCCAGCTCGTAATTAATCCATATGAAGCCATCCTGGTCACCAGTCTTCCAAACCTGGCTGCCTGCAGCCGTAACTATGACCTAAGATGGCGTCCGGTGTTAGCTTCTGGAGCTAGCCAGGCCGGAGGTGTTCTCGCGGCGGCCTGGCACCATCGGCGATAAATCTGCAGCTGCCTGAGACATCCACAAAGTTCACAGAGACGTTTCCAGCTCGTAATTAATCCATATGAAGCGATCCTGGTCACCAGTCTTCCAAACCTGGCTGCCTGCAGCCGTAACTATGACCTAAGATGGCGTCCGGTGTTCTGCTTTAACTAGTAACCCTGTAAACTGGAGAGTTTCAAAGCAGCCGTGACTGACCTAAGATGGCCTCCGGTGTTCTGCCTTAATTTGTGACCGTGAAAACTTGAGACCTTCTTCCTGTTATGACCGGAAGTTGCACAATTATTGCGCAATCATGACAAAAATGATCAGAAATGATCATTTTTATCATAATTATTATTTATAAAGCCTTTAAAACAACCACAGCTGCAACAAAGTGCTGTACACATGAAATTAAGAACATTAAAACACAAAAAAAAAAAAAAATTTTTTTTTTTTTTTTTAATACAGTAATGTCATATTTTTATTAAATATGATACGTTCGTAGGTCCGGGCCGCCGTAGGTCGATGGAGTCGTAGGTAGGGGGTTACCTGTACATGTAACTTCTAGATCATAGGTGTCCAATCCTGGTTCTAAAATATCATTATCCTGCATGGTTTACTTGTTATCCTGCTCCAACACACATTATTTAATGACTAAATTACCTATGTCTGTTCTGCAGAAGCCTGTTCATTACCCCCAGATTCGAATCAGGTGTGCTGGATCAGAGAAACCTTTTAAAAAACATGATACTGTATTGGCCCTAGAGGACAATGATTGGACACCCCAGTTTTTGATCAAAATATAATGAGCAATCAGTTTCACATTTTAACCCTTATTAATGATTCATGACTGGGCATCCATTACATAAAGCAAGTGATAATGCAGATGAGAATAAAGAGGCTGGGCAAAACATTGCTAAAATTTGATGTAAAATATTTAACTTTTATAATAAAAACAAAAACTATAAGGAGACACAAAGAAGAAAGTTTTTTGGTTTTTTTTGCTGAATGGGGAGAAGAACATTCATTAGCAACCAACAGTAAGCACAAGTCCATCCATTTTTCTGATTCTGTTAGCTATTATATGTATCAACCTAACAACAAAACACAATTTACTGCAGCCTTAGCATTTAGTACTAAATGGTCTGATGAATTGAAAAACGCAAGCCCCACTCTGTCCCTGATGACTCTAGATGCATCAACAAGACGCAGAGGAAGACACTGAGAGTAGATGCTAGAGGTGGAGGCCAAACAAACTCAGTGCTTTTAAAAGGTTAAAAAAAAATAAACCTTTCATTTTGGAGTCATCTCTCACGCACACGCAGCTGTGTCTGAGCAGAGACACAAATGTGTGTGCCCACTGGATTCAATCACAGCACCTGCCATTACACTAGGAACATGCAATGAATCATGGGATTGATGATGCGCCCTTGCAAGGGGACAAGTAATTTCTACTGCCCAGGAGATGAGAGGAGGAAGCAATGGATGCGGAAGCAGGAAAAAGACAGAAAAGGGGGTAAAAAAGAGTTAACAGAATGTGTAGTATCACTGGAGGGCCTGGGGTCTGCCCTTCTTCTTCAGCCCTCATCGACCCACTAACAAGAACGCAGCACCCAGAATGGTGGAAAAGACAAGTAAAAGAAAGGAGCAGAGCAGTGGATGAGGATTATAGCAGACGAGGACTTCATACATCATGTACCCTCTTTCTCCAACAAAGAGTGTATAGAACAGAGCAAATGCAAAACTTGAAACAAAAAAGACTAACTTCTTATTGTCTTCATTTTGGCCCAAAGTCTTTTTTTTTTTTCTGAAGTGAGAAAAATGAGAATTCAGCGCCACACTATTGAATCCTCTTATATATTCAGACCAATATCCCCCAATTTCACACAAGTAAGGGGCTGCTCATGCAAGCATGCACAAAGCTGCTCATGTACATGCAAACTCTTACACACATGCACACGACAGCCCGGGAAAGGTATTAAACCTTGTTTCTTTCAATTCCAGAAAGCAGACCTGTGCTTTTCTCTGCGGATTAGTGTGTGAGAAGAATGGTAAGAATGAAGGGAGCGAAGGAATGAGGGACACCGCTGGCTGAGAAGAAGAGAGGAGGAAAGG
>JBBPBX010037140.1:20005-31082 GCA_038048925.1 Garcialebias charrua | reverse complement strand
GAAGAAACAGGTTTTGTCGCAATAATTACCAATATCACAGTTGCTGACTAATATTGTGCAGCATTACTTGTGAAGTTAAACCAATTTTTACTAAAACTTTACCTCAACAACTTCAAATATGTGATCTCTATTACGTAAATGTTTAACTAGTGTGGGAATTTTAACTAAATAATAATTTGCATATGTCACAAAAAAGAGCTTAAATCCTTGCAATCATTTGTAAAACAACTAAATAAAAGGGCGTCACATTCTGATGGCACAACCTGACAGTTAAAAACCGGTTAAGGTGGCATTTAAAAGGTAAAGAATACAGGTGACCCCCGACCTACGACCCCATCGACCTGCGAACCACGGGACCTACGAACATATCATATTTAATAAAAATATGAAATTACTGTATTAAAAAAAAAAAAAAAAATTTTTTTTTTTTTTGTGTTGTTTTTGTGTTTAAATGTTCTTAATTTCATGTTCTGGTTGTTTTAAAGGCTTTATAAATAATAATTATGATAAAAAAGATCATTTCTGATCATTTTTGAGCAATTTCTGAGCAATCTTGGGCAACAGGAAGTAGGTCTTCAGTTTACACGGTCACAAATTAATGTAGAACACCGGACGGCGGACGCCATTTTAGGTTCAGTCACTGGGGTCTCCGGTCACAGAACACCGGACGCCATTTTAGGTTAGCTGCCCGGGAGCCAGCCGAAGACTGGTGACCAGGATGGCTTCATATGGATTAATTACGAGCTGGAAACGTCTCTGTGAACTTTGTGGATGTCTCAGGCAGCAGCGGATTTATCGCCGATCGTGCCAGGCCGCCGTGCGAACACCTCCGGCCGGCCTGGCTACACCTCCGGCCTGGCTAGCTCCAGAAGCTAACACGGGAGCTAACACGGTAGCCGGCCGAAGACTGGTGACCAGGATGGCTTCATATGGATTAATTACGAGCTGGAAACGTCTCTGTGAGCTCTGTGGACGTCTCAGGCTGGAGCAGGAGCTACAGATTGATCGCGCCGCCGCTCCAACACCAGCTCATGGCTTGGCTAGCAGAAGCTAGCCAGCTAGCTAACACAGGTCTGGAGCAGCTGCGGTGGTTCACTGGCCGGCCGCCGCGCTGCTCGGCCCCGACAACAATCAACGCATGGCAACCTAAGATGTCGGCTTTGACCATCTCAAAGTAAGAAAATATATTTTTATTTATTCTGTAAATGTGAATAGCAATGTTTAACATTACAGTACACTACTGTACATTTAATGTGTGTGCGCGCTCCGTTAGCATGATAAATAAAGGTTGAATGAATGAATGAATGAATAATTTTTTTTTTAAATATAATTTTCACCCCCTACCTACGAACGGATCGAGCTGCGAACCGTTCTTAGGTCCCTAATTCGTTCGTAAATCGGGGGTCACCTGTAAACTTTTAATGATCCTTATTTCTAAAAAAATTAATCCCCAAAGCTCTTACCTCTGGTTCCAATTTGTCTGGTGCACAGCTGATCAATGTAGTGGAGAAAAAGATGAGCATTAAACCTGACAGCTCATGCACCACCAAGAGTTCGTTGCATCATGCAGCCCATGTTTTTTATGAGGCCCACCTCAACACCGAGCTGTCTCAACCTGCAATCCCATTCAAGGGTGTGGTGAAAAGCAAACAGCAGAAACTTTGTGGAGTTATTCCAGCTATTGTTAAAAACGTCTGGTAAAAGTGTCAGAAATATATACTATAATAATAATATTAATAATCATTTTATTTAAAAGCGCCTTTCAGGACACCCAAGGACACTTAACAAACCAACACAGTGTAATACAGAGCAAACATTATCAGCGACAAATTGAAATATAAAATACATAAAGGATATAAGTCAGAGTCAGAGTCAGAGTCAGAGAGTCTTTATTGTCATTTGCACCGCATGTGGTACATGAGATGAAAACGAGATTATGTACACGAGGTCCCAGTTACATCCAACAACAAATGAAAGAGAAAAACAGTAATAACATCGAGAACTAACTAAGAAAAACATCAACTAGTAATACACTAAGCCTAATATAGTGGGAATAAACAGCAGCACGAACATGAGTTTGTATGAGCAGATGGTCACAGATGAACACAGATGAACACAGCAACAAGAAAACAGATCAGCATCAGCATGATGTGATATTTTGCAGTGTTTATTTTTATTTTATTTTTATTTATTCATGAGTCTAACAGCCTCAGGGTAGAAGCTGTTCCTCAGTCTAGTGGTTCTACACTTGATGCTCCTCAACCTCCGTCCTGAGGGGAGTGGGGCAAAGAGTGTGTGTGCTGGGTGAGTGGGGTCTTTCATGATGCAGGTGGCTCTCTTCCTGCATCTGGAGGTGTAAATGTCTGTGATGGTGGGGAGACTGACTCCAACATCTTCTGTGCAGCCTTCACCACTCTCTGCAGAGCTTTTCTTTCTGCAGCTGTGCAGCCTCCATGCCACACGTTGATGCTGGAGCACAGGATGCTCTCCACTGCACACCTGTAGAAGGAGGTGAGGACTGAGCTTCTCAGACCAGCTCGTCTCAGCCGTCTGAGGAAGTAGAGTCTCTGATGATGTTTCTTGATCAGGCCGCATTGAGTGTTTACACTTATAAAAGACGTGGGGGATACATTATAGTAAATCCCTCCCTCTTCCCTCCCACTGCATACGTCACGCGCACTCCCACTGCATGTTTTATCAGGACAAACAGATTTAATATAATGCATGTGCGTAGCCAGGATTTTATGAGGGGCGGTTCGTTTAAAGGAAATGTGGACCTTGAAACAACAACAGGTAGTTCACTGGAAACGTGTCGGGTTACCGCTCCAAAGCTTTTCTCAACTCAATTAACAAAGGAGTTAATATGCCTGTGGTTAACCAACTCATGTTGGGTTAACACAAACTCCTTTTTTTTATCCAATAAAAGACAAACGTAAAATAAGTTCAACCAGGTGAGATTCGAACCCGAGTTGAGAAAAGCTTTGGAGCAGTAACCCGACGCGTTTCCAGTGAGCCACCGAGGTGTGTTGCTATTTCAAGGTCCACAACGAACCGCCCCTCATAAAATCCTGGCTACACTCATGAATGTATGTGTCCAGCCACTGCAAAGCAGAGGCGGTCCTAGCCTATTTGGCGCCCTGTGCGAGCAACCCCAATGGCGCCCCCCCCCCCGCTAGGTTGCCAGTGGGGGTCCTCTCCCAGAAAATTTTGAATAAAATAGATGCCATTTCCTGCATTCTGGTGTATTTTAATGGGTTGTTCAACATCTAGTTTTACCTACATATATAAACTATTCAATAAGTATTTAGAGTTAATGGCAGAACAAGAAGTAGCCTGAGACAAACATGTAGCATTAACACATTATGAACATTACTCAAGAATTGTTTCTATAAACATTATCAAATATTTTATATGAACAGTAAGATACTAGCAATAACAGCATTGTGAGAGGTGGACAGTTGAACATGGAGGCCTCCACCTCTGTTATGGTTTCTTTTCACAAAGATTGCCTCCTTTACTCCTCTCTCAAACAATCGTTCCTCTCTATCAAGGAGGAAAGATGACTGAGTTTGTCACAGCTCCTCAGACTGAAGAAGTCTTTTGGATACAAAGAAGAATCTGTCCAGAGGACTACATTTACTGAGCCTGCATCAGAACAATTATCTGTAAAGATTTAGTCCATTTGATATGGAAAACACATTTTGACTTAAAGACCGTGTAAAGTGAAATTAAATGTGTGTTTTTAGTTTGTCACATGGCATAAATATGTGTTATTAATCACCCATATAAATCTGACTGATTAAAAACTGACCACTACCTGGTGGTGAGTTGGCTCCGATGGTGGGGGAGGATGCCGGTCAGACCTGGCAGACCCAAACGTATTGTGAGGGTCTGCTGGGAACGTCTGGCAGAGTCTCCCGTAAGACGGAGCTTTAACTCCCACCTCCGGGAGAGCTTTGAACACGTTCCGAGGGAGGCGGGGGACATTGAGCCCGAGTGGGCCATGTTTCGCGCCTCTATTGTCGAGGCAGCTTATCGGAGTTGTGGCCGCAAGGTTGTTGGTGCCTGTCGTGGTGGCAACCCTCGAACCCGGTGGTGGACACCGGCGGTGAGGGATGCTGTCAAGCTGAAGAAGGAGTCCTATTGGGCCTTTTTGGCCTGTGGGACCCCGGAAGCAGCAGATAGGTACCGGCAGTCCAAGCGGCATGCGGCTCGGGTGGTTGCTGAGGCAAAAACTCGGGCGTGGGAGGAGTTCGGAGAGGCCATGGAGAATGACTTCCGTACGGCTTCGAGGCGATTCTGGTCCACCATCCGGCGTCTCAGGGGGGGAAAGCGGTACGCGACCAACACCATTTATGGTGGGGATGGCGTGCTGTTGACCTCAACTCGGGATGTTGTGAGTCGGTGGGCGGAATACTTCGAAGACCTCCTCAATCCTACTGGCACGTCTTCCACTGAGGAAGCGGAGCCTGGGGACTTTGGATCGGGCTCTCCAATCTCTGGTGCGGAGGTCGCCGAGGTGGTTAAAAAGCTCCGCGGTGGCAAGGCTCCGGGGGTGGATGAGATTCGTCCTGAGTTCCTTAGGGCTCTGGATGTTGTGGGGTTGTGTTGGCTTACGCGACTCTGCAATATCGCGTGGACATCGGGGGCAGTTCCCTTGGATTGGCAGACTGGGGTGGTGGTTCCCCTATTCAAAAAGGGGGACCGTAGGGTGTGTTCCAACTATAGAGGGATCACACTCTTAAGCCTCCCTGGTAAGGTCTATTCAGGGGTTCTGGAGAGGAGGGTCCGTCGGATAGTCGAACCTCGGATTCAGGAGGAGCAGTGTGGTTTTCGTCCTGGTCGTGGAACACTAGACCAGCTCTACACCCTCAACAGGGTCCTGGAGGGTGCGTGGGAGTTTGCCCAACCAGTTTACATGTGCTTTGTAGACTTGGAAAAGGCATTCGACCGCGTCCCTCGGGGGGTTCTGTGGCGGGTACTCCGGGAGTATGGGGTACCAGGCCCATTGATATGGGCTGTTAGGTCCCTGTACGACCGGTGTCAGAGCTTGGTCCGCATTGCCGGCAGTAAGTCAGGCTCGTTTCCGGTGAGAGTTGGACTCCGCCAAGGTTGCCCTTTGTCACCGATTCTGTTTATAACTTTTATGGACAGAATTTCTAGGCGCAGCCAAGGTGTTGAGAGGATCCGTTTTGGTGGCCTTAGAATCGCTTCTCTGTTTTTTGCAGATGATGTGGTCCTATTGGCTTCATCAGCTCGTGATCTACAGCTTTCACTGGAGCGGTTTGCAGCTGAATGCGATGCGGCCGGGATGAGGATCAGTTCCTCCAAATCCGAGGCCATGGTCTTGAGCCGGAAAAGGGTAGCGTGCCCTCTCCGGGTCGGGGAGGAGGTCCTGCCCCAAGTGGAGGAGTTTAAGTATCTCGGGATCTTGTTCACGAATGAGGGAAAACTGGAGCGTGAGATCGATAGGCGGATAGGTGCAGCGTCCGCAGTGAAGCGGGCGCTGTACCGGTCTGTCGTGGTGAAGAGAGAGCTGAGTCAAAAGGCAAAGCTCTCAATTTACCGATCGATCTACGTTCCCACCCTCATCTATGGTCATGAGCTTTGGGTTATGACCGAAAGAACAAGATCTCGGATACAAGCGGCTGAAATGAGTTTTCTCCGCAGGGTGGCTGGACTCTCCCTTAGAGATAGGGTGAGAAGCTCAGTCATCCGGGAGGGACTCGGAGTAGAGCCGCTGCTTCTCCACATCGAGAGGAGCCAGTTGAGGTGGCTCGGGCATCTGGTTAGGATGCCTCCTGGACGCCTCCCTGGTGAGGTGTTCCGGGCATGTCCCACCGGGAGGAGACCCAGAGGAAGACCCAGGATACGCTGGAGGGACTATGTTTCTCGGCTGGCCTGGGAACGCCTTGGGATTCCCCCAGAGGAGCTGCTCCAAGTGGCTGGGGAGAGGGAAGTCTGGGCCTCCCTACTTAGGCTGCTACCCCCGCGACCCGACCCCGGATAAGCGGAAGAAGATGGATGGATGGATGGATGATTAAAAACATTGTTTACCTTATAAAATTAAGTCTCAAAAATCATGAAAAAACATGATTTTGCCTTGCCCTGGAACGCTGGGGGCGTGTCAGTGCGTGGGCGTGGTTTCAGCGCAGCTGCGCTCGTGTCCTGCTCCCACAGTGGAGAGGCAGACAGCAGAGCCAGTAAACCTGCTCTGTTTTTATCTGAATTCTGTAACAGCAGTTACTTTTTCCAAGAGTTACGCTGTTTTTGTAAATAGTTTTCTTGTGTGTTTTTAATCTGGAATGAATAAAAAAAAAAAAAAAAAAAGAGTTGTACCATGCAGGAATTGAACCCGTGGAGTTTGGGACAGAAGGCAAGCACTTTATCCATTGACCTTTCCAGGCACTATAGATACTTGGTATAAAACCACGTGGTATAAAAACATGTTATGATTTGTACGGGTGCCCTGACCATTGCGACATCCAGGGAAGATGCACGAACGAGGCATAATTGATTAGCTAGCTAACAATGAACAAAATATCTATGCTATTGCTATCTGATGCTATCTGCGATTCGCGAGTGAACGGCTCCACCGAGGCGAATTTATACGGCTGGAGCTGCAGGGGGTGGGGCTATACTAATGAGGACCGCGTGACGAAACGCGGTCCCGTTTAAACCACGCCTAAAAAATCCTGAAAAAGACATATCTTTATACACAGTTTCATCTATAACTCCAAAATTAATTGAGCTACAATTTTGAGACTTTTTACTCATTTACAACATTACAATTATGACATTTATAATGTTTACTGAAGAAAATATTGAAATTCACTTTACACGGTCTTTAACCAATTAATATATTTTCAATGGTAAAATATGCAGGCTTATTTCATATTACTTTCATACTATTCCCTTTCATTGCTTTATGTATTTATTGTCTTACTTTTAATGATAACAATGGCCCTCATGCACGAAAATGTTCTTATTCTTATCCTGAATTTCTCCTACTTTTGTTCGTACGAAGCGTTCGTACGAACATGCCACGTCAGAACCAACAAACTCTTCTATCCACAGGAAAAGCGTGTAAACGGGCTGCTTAAAGGTGATGAATTCCACCTGTTCTACTCACCTGCGCGTGCTCGCGTGAATGTAATTTACATAATTTCCACCCCTCAAAACACCATATAAGGCCACGCTTCCTGCCTTCTGACAGCAGGAAGTGTCCATTCATTCAAACACATGAAGTAAAATGAGGAACTTCACGCGTTCGGAGATCTGCTCTCAGTCGCGCTGTGGCTACCCCCCCACCCCCCCCCCCTGCAGGTGTCGGATGGTCAAATATCTTTAATGTTAGTGTAAAGTTTGTAAACAACTGTGTAGTTTCACTTATTCAGAAGAGCTGTGGCGCACCGCTGCCCCCCCCACCCCCCGCAAGTGTCGGATGGTCAAATATCTCTAATTTTAGTGTACTGTGTTACATTATAGTTTCACTTATTCAGAAGAGCTGTGGCGCACCGCTACCCCCCACCCCACCCCCCGCAAGTGTCGGATGGTCAAATATCTCTAATTTTAGTGTACTGTGTTACATTATAGTTTCACTTATTCAGAAGAGCTGTGGCGCACCGCTACCCCCCCACCCCCCGCAAGTGTCGGATGTGTTTTTCAACAGAAGCATTTTAAAATGTCTCTAAACTACAGTTAACTTCATATTAATATTGTAGTGCATGCTGTGTGTCCCGTGGGTCGTACAGTATCAGAAATCAAGAATAAATGGTTTGATCTGAAAATGGCTTCAAACAAACGTCTCGCCGCAGCACGGACAGGAGGAGATCAGTCTGCGAGATGGATGGACAATACTGTAAATGCCACGCTGCAAGACGCGTGCCAACATGTTTTGCAGCACAAATGATGCGCGCACCTCCTGGTCAGCGCGCAACCACCACATTCTGCAGGTTATATTTCGAATCAGATATAATAATCTATTGCTCCGATGGTGTTTGACACAAGATCAGTCTTAATTCGTACTTGTTCTGCGGCGGTGTATGGGGATTTTATGTACCTGGGTGTTAATATGAGGAGCGGCTTTGATGACCAAGGAGCGCACGACTCACTGAAGCCTGCGCGACACACCAGACAAATTAAACTTAAAATTATAATTCTAATTCAAACAGAATAACCTATTGTCAAGAATAATTATGGTGCGTGATTTTTTTAAACTCTAAATATTTTCTAAATAACGACATATGAAGTTATTCGTGGAGAAGATCCGTCTGGATGACAGCAGACTGACGCTCCTAAAATATACGACAGCTCCGGACCACTCGTAAATTCTGTTCGTATCTGAATAAATTCGTAGGATACGAAAACATTGTTGGATGACACAAATGATCCTTAATCACTCGTACGCACAGTATAAGCACATATCTGTGCGTACGAACGGTTTGTGCATGAGGCCCAATGTCACTACTGTCGTTTAGAAAGTGTTTATATTGGAACTAATGCTTGTTTGTTCACACACAGTTAGAACAGCTCACCTGTTCCTTCATACAGACAGGAACAATGCCCTCATCACTCCTGACACTAAATCACGTTTAAAAAATTGTCATAACTGCACAAATCTCCCCTTTTTACAAAGTCTTATGATCAATTCAGGCCAGTTTCATTAAAGGGTTACCGTATCTAACATTTCAGGGCACTTTTCATATAGAGCAGGTCTTCATCCAGACTCATATAATATTATTTAAATTATTTAACGGCATGTTATGTCACAATGCTACACACCACAAAATTCATTGACTTGATAATTAACTTGAACGGTGTTTTGCAGCAAAATTCAACAGCATGTCTTACCTGTTTGATCTCTCATTAACAAACTGCAGCTGTTTGAGTGAAACGTGTCAATGTTTGCACATTTAGCTGTGTCTGTTTCCAGAGCCATTTCAGCCGGATCCAAGTGGCTGAAATGAGTTTTCTCCGCAGGGTGTCTGGACTCTCCCTTAGAGATAGGGTGAGAAGCTCAGTCATCCGGGAGGGACTCGGAGTAGAGCCGCTGCTTCTCCACATCGAGAGGAGCCAGTTGAGGTGGCTCGGGCATCTGGTTAGGATGCCTCCTGGACGCCTCCCTGGTGAGGTGTTCCGGGCATGTCCCACCGGGAGGAGACCCAGAGGAAGACCCAGGACGCGCTGGAGGGACTATGTTTCTCGGCTGGCCTGGGAACGCCTTGGGATTCCCCCAGAGGAGCTGCTCCAAGTGGCTGGGGAGAGGGAAGTCTGGGCCTCCCTACTTAGGCTGCTACCCCCGCGACCCGACCTCGGATAAGCGGACGAAAATGGATGGATGGATGTTTCCAGAGCCTCTCTCTTTTTAATCTTTCTCTTCACTCTTCCTCTCTTCCATCTTTCCACTGACCGCACGTAGTGTCACCTCCGTAACAAAAACGAAAGTAAAAGTGGAGGGGGGGCGGACGACCTGGGTTGATGAAATGCACCCAGCAGCTGCTGTGGTGAATAAACTGAGGACATGTGAATAAATTAAGGGTGGGGCGGCCTAGGAGCAGCGCGGTAGTGTTCTGTGTTATGTTGTTAAAAACAAAAGTTGTAAAAGATTTAAATAAATAAAAAAACGAGGAGCGGGGTCTCCTCTTATGCCGCCCCCTGCTGGATGGCGCCCTTTGCGGCCGCACTGTTCGCACATGCCATGGACCGCTTCTGCTGCAAAGACAGGTATAACGGAGGAACTGGATTGGTCCCGCAGGATCCCCGCTCCGGAACGCCTCGGCGAGTTTCTCTTCAAAACTATCCATGTCAAAGCAAAAACAAAAACCGGCTTCTGGAAGTGTAGCGGGTAGCGGTGCGATACATCATATAACGCCCACAAACTTTGAACCAATCACACGCTCTGGGCCGCATCCTCCGCGTCTCGCAGTGCTGACTGGGGGCAGTGCATAGGACAGCTGTCACCGGGGGATCGCAGCGGGAGTGCAGACGAAAGTTGCACAACTTTTTTCACTCAACAGGGGGTAAAAGATGTGCGACAAGAAGTATAAACCAGCCTTTGCTGTGGTGGCCTCTGAAGAAGGGAACAGCCGAAAGAAGAAAGAGTGTGTACTGGTATATTTACAGTATACAGTATACTGTATGTGTGTATGTCATTTTTTTCCTGATAGTACCAAAAACTGGTTGTAAATATGGCTGCACATTTTAAAAACTACTTGTTACTGCACTCTCAGTGCTCACAAAATCACTTTTGTAAAATGTTAGTGCGTGCACAAAGTGTGATAAAAGCAGAATAAGAGAAGAAACAGGTTTTGTCGCAATAATTACCAATATCACAGTTGCTGACTAATATTGTGCAGCATTACTTGTGAAGTTAAACCAATTTTTACTAAAACTTTACCTCAACAACTTCAAATATGTGATCTCTATTACGTAAATGTTTAACTAGTGTGGGAATTTTAACTAAATAATAATTTGCATATGTCACAAAAAAGAGCTTAAATCCTTGCAATCATTTGTAAAACAACTAAATAAAAGGGCGTCACATTCTGATGGCACAACCTGACAGTTAAAAACCGGTTAAGGTGACATTTAAAAGGTAAAGAATAAACTTTTAATGATCCTTATTTCTAAAAAAATTAATCCCCAAAGCTCTTACCTCTGGTTCCAATTTGTCTGGTGCACAGCTGATCAATGTAGTGGAGAAAAAGATGAGCATTAAACCTGACAGCTCATGCACCACCAAGAGTTCGTTGCATCATGCAGCCCATGTTTTTTATGAGGCCCACCTCAGCACCGAGCTGTCTCAACCTGCAATCCCATTCAAGGGTGTGGTGAAAAGCAAACAGCAGAAACTTTGTGGAGTTATTCCAGCTATTGTTAAAAACGTCTGGTAAAAGTGTCAGAAATATATACTATAATAATAATATTAATAATCATTTTATTTAAAAGCGCCTTTCAGGACACCCAAGGACACTTAACAAACCAACACAGTGTAATACAGAGCAAACATTATCAGCGACAAATTGAAATATAAAATACATAAAGGATATAAGTCAGAGTCAGAGTCAGAGTCAGA
>JBBPBX010037140.1:0-16827 GCA_038048925.1 Garcialebias charrua | reverse complement strand
TTATGAAAAATACGAGGAGACATTGTCCATGTATGTGGAGTGGATGTTACTGCTGCAGCAGGTGCAACAGCTCGCGTACACGCTCCTGCCCAGCAGAGACACTGACCGCATGTCCCGCAGGGACGAAGCGTCTTCATACACCTTCATCCGTGTCTCAGAAACCAAACCAGCACAAACAAAGCAATAACCACTCATTGTATGTACTGGAATGTTTGACGTGGGTGGGGTGTCAGCTTCACCTCGCCCAGCTGTGCGCCCTGCAGACATGTTCATCATTCTTTAGTTTATAGCAGGTCGCTTTTGTAAATGAGCCCTCGAGGCTCAATGAGATTTACCTGAATAAATAAAGGTTGAATGAATGAATGAACTAAAAGTTGTTTGTGACAAGTGAAGAGGCCCGATTCCTTAAAAATGTTCACGTGCATTACATCTTCAGGATGTCGCCATTACTTTCCCAGTGCACTCTGTGGTGAAGACATAAACAGGTTGCAATACACAACACATGTCGAGGCAAAGTGCTGCCAAGTGTTGAAGTGTCTCGCTCTGAGGCCCGGGTGGAATGACGTTTCAGTTCACATCGGCTCCAGCACTCTGTAATCCAAATTAGGATAAGCAGCAGAAAATGGATGACTGGATAAATGTGTGTGTCTTTACTCTTTAAATCTTAATGATTGTGCCTCCACATGATTTTATCTTTGATCTTAGTTGATATTATCATTGTTTTTAATTGATTTTTGTTGTTTTATCATTGATCTTACTTGATTTTATCACTTGTTTTTATTTGATCATTGATTTTAGTTGCACTTTGTAGCACTTTGAGATTTTTGTTAATGAAAAGTGCGTTATAAATTCATTATTATTATTAAATCTTTATTATACAACGTGCAAATGTTCTAATATATCTGAGAATAAGTTTTGATCCTGGTGTTTGTCGTGAACAGCCTGTGATAGAAAGCAGAGCCCTGTGCAGCAGCAGCGCTCTCATGAAGCAGCAGATCTCCGCTCCGTCAAATTAAACGGCTGAATGTCAGACACTGCAGCATGGAGCAGCCTGTCAGTTACCCAGAATGCACTGCAGCGTGGTCATCGCGTGACGTTTGTGCGACATCATTTCAAAATTTATAAAAACAGTCGACAGTATTTTCGTTTCTGTATTTAAAGCAAATGTCTATCACAACTAGATGGGGATACCTTGAACAAAAAAACAAGTATGTTACCAAAAGTTTTATTTATTTTATTTGCTGACAAAGTAATGCAATCTGAAGGATTAACTAGATAACTTTCACTAATTAGCATTTTTATTGAATGTGACAGTTTTGTACAGTACCCTGAGCCATTTGAATTGACTACGTATAAATAAACTGAATAGAATTTTATTGCTATTTATGTGAAATTGTCCAGACTCATCGATGACAATAACATTTAAGCACTTGCACAAACCATTATGAACTTTAAATTTGTTTTAGGATGGCAGCAATCCATTTAGGCCGTGCGTCCTTTTCAAACTGAACGTCACACGTAAACCATTTGTCCAAACTCAGGGAAGAAACATTGTAACTTTTCCACAGAACTCTTCTTCAAAATGAACTAAATGTTCAGATTCAAAAAGGTTAGACAAAATAATTCATTTTCAGACGTGTGCCTTTAAAAGCTGTAATGACAAAACACAAACTGACGCGTCAAATAAATGCATAAAATGTTTAATATTTGACAAAGAAACTCATCTCAAATATTTAACAAACAATTCTCCATGTTTTAAGGCGATCGTTTGGTTTTCAGTCATCGGGGATGCCGAAAAACTAAAGAAAGGCAAACAGCAGCTTCCTGTTTACTGAGATAACTCGGCAGTGGGGAAAAAAAACAAAGACAAAGAAAAAAGAGGAAGACCTGGAAACTTCCTGAGATGAAGAAGGCACATCCAGTTTTTAAGACTGAGGTGCAGGAACGCAACACATCTGGCTGCCCCCGCCGGTAACTCGCACTTAAACTCAGCAAAGAAAACAAACTAAACTGGTCTTTAGAAAGATAAATTATCTTCTTCAAGTGTTACAGGTTTAAAGCTACAAAGCATGACCCCATTTGAATTTACTGAAACTAGTTTGGCTTTTCTGTATTTGACTAAATCCAGCAAGTTTGATCTCAACAGTCTTCAGTGTCCCATTCTGATTTAAACTCCACTCATAAACCCAGTCCCTGATTGTAACAGACAGATGTTGTGTGCAACAAAACTGCAGACAGTATCTGAATCATTTACCGGTAGTCACTAAACTGTGAGATGTTTCTCAGGAAAGACCAAAAGAAAAATTTCATTTTTTTTTTGTTAATGCTGCGATAAATACAACTTTTGTTTCACAAGAACTTCTAGATGATTGTTTTGCTGAGGGGTTCATATTTAATGCAGCTTGACATCACAAGAGTTTGATTTCCTGCAGGTTAGTTTTGGCAATTCAAAGTAAAATAAGCTGTAGCTGTTTAATAATAATAAGAAAAGAAAAGTAAGGCACAACTGCGACTGCTGATAATGTTGAGATGAAATCCAGAAGCTAAAGGAGGTTGTTTAAGACACAAACAATCAGCTACACTTATTTTAGGCACTGTCCTTTTTGTGACCCCATGCAGAGATGCACCACACACATATCCAGCTTCTCGTAAACGACGTGAAAGCTCTCCAACTTCAGACGTCGTTACTGTTGGAGTTAAACTTTTACTTTTTCTGCTGGAGGAGCAACAGATCAGAGGAAATGTAAAAAAGGACCGTCTTATTTTAAAGGAAGCAGGATACAGGCAGGTCTGTGAAGGGCTCCTTCAGTCTTCAGAGTCTTCCTCACGGTCACCTTCATCAAACGGAGTCTTCAGTCGCTCTCGCTGCCCGACTCACTCAGCTGGAGGTCGTTCTCTGTAAGACGAGGGCAAATGTTTTCAAGAACAAGTCGAGTTCAGACAGCCGAGCCAACGACATCCTATTTTAAAATAAATATACATGAAGTTAGCCGTCTGGCTTTTAAAAAAAAGTTTAGTCTAAAGATGCAAACAGACACAGCTGATGAGAATATCTGATTTCAAAGCCAACGTATTGGTGCAGACATCTTACAAGAACAACAATCCAGTGCGATGTTTAGCTCAGTTTTAGTCAAAGTGAGAAGCCACCGGGGGGCGCTAGAGGGGCCTCAGAAAGCTGGAGAGAAGATTGAGAAAAGTAAAAATAATATATACAGGTAGTCCTCGAGTTATGACGTTTCGCGGTTACGTCACGCATCTCCCATAAAAAATAAATTAAAAAAAACAATAATAATCATTTTGAAATTTTTTTTATTTTGAAAGCCGAGTTCCGAGTTCCTTCCGGTTTTGACGGCAGCAGTAGCTTGACGGCAGAAGCAGCGGCACTCAGTGGAAAATTACAGGAGACCTTATTGTTGGACCGGATGTTTACGAGGCAGACCGGAGGCAGAGGAGGTTAGGAGGGATGGGCTAACATGCTAACAGACCTTACTGTAAACGCCCTGGACCGCTCGAAGCACAGGCAGCTGCAGATGTTGGTGGAGCAACGAGCTAACATGCTAACACACGGAGGAAGGCTTCACCAGCTCCCAGTAAGAAATTAACTCTTTTTTTCCTTCATTATGGCTCCAAATGTATGTGTTTTTGATCATTATGTAGGGTACTATTAGGATATGCGTTTATTAATACAGTACTGTACATGTATATGGTGCAGTATTTATGTTCTGACTTACGTTGAAATTCGACTTACGGCGTCACGTAGGAACGGATCTCCGTCGTAAGTCGGGGACTATCTGTATTTTTTCAATTAAAATTTTAATTTTTTTCATTACTGTAATAAAATCGAATCCATTTTTAATAATTATTTTTAAAATACTTAAATATTTTTCACCATGCTCATCTTTCTGACTGGCTGCCAGTCATATGCATCAAGCTGGTGTACTCTGTAAGGACGAAATGGATACATTTCTAAAAAGACCGAAGGAACCGACCAGCAGCCCTGCTGTGGTGGAAACTGCTGCAAAAAACAACAACAAAGAACTCGTGGCCAGCTAAAATTTGAAGGTAGGAGGAAGCATGCATTAAATATGACTTGTTTACATTCATATACTTTACATTCTAACCCGAAATGTGTCCTCTGTCTGGAGACCCTCGCAAACGGGTTTAAAACCTTCAAAACTTCAGCGCCTCGAGTGGGAATACAGCGTTTAAAACATGTTTGTGAACATTTTGATGCTCAGCAGCTGTAATAATTAATTTAATACTGTATAGTGAATAAAAGTTAAAATATTCTAAAAGTTGATGTTTCTTTACATATTTTGTACTGTAGCATTGTTTGTGGGTTTGCGAGGAGGGCCTCAGCCAGAAGCTAATGCCATTTGGGGGGGTCACGGCATGGAAAAGTTTGGGAACCTCTGGTTTAGCCAACAAATCTGTCTCGGTCTAAAGGTACAAAACAAAACAAGTTCACCTCTGACCCAGTGCTTGTTTACTGACCACACAACCCAGAAAGGAAGAAGCTGGTAAAGAATGGATGGTGCATAAAAGACTGATCCAAAATGAGTGCACTATGTTAATATTTGCAACCAAAAGCACATCAACCAGTGAAGCAAAGCAGGCCTGCCGGTCCATTTTTCACTTTTTGTTCAGTGTCTGCAGTGAAGGTCTGGTGTTAGGTTCTGCAGGACTGGAGGTAAAGAAGCAAAAAGAGTAGCAGGCAGGGAAACAGTTGCAAACACGTCTTTTTATCCGTGACAGGTCACATGTAAGTGCACACTCAAACATTTTAAATACATGTAAATGTTTTCTTTGGAATTAGATTTGACAGTGTGTGTTTTTAATGCTGCACAAATGAGCATTATTGTATATTTTGGGTGAGGTTTGCACTGTTCACAGTCTTTATGATTACAACAGGTCTGATCATCCAGATGCTGTAACTCACACACCTGACGTGGGATCAAAACTTTAGGAAGGTAAATAAGAACTGATAAGCTCGCTTTTGACAACAGTGCGACAGTGAGTACAGGATATTTTATTTTTTACCCATACATCTGTAATACCCACCTCCCATTAGCAGATTGTTTTTAATGACGAGGTCCACTGAGACACAGAAATCCAAGTTAATGTAGCGATGTGATGTTAGCACATTTCTACACACTTCATTGTCTCCTGAAAACAATCTATTGCTAATCTTACAACATATCTAATGAAAAAACACTTTATTATTCATGAAGGTCTTTGTTTAAAAGAAAAGGCAGCTCACACTGAGAATTCTCTCTGCGACACGACTGAAAAACATTTTGAACCTTTTCAATCTGAATTTTAAATGTGAGCCGGCGCACGCGTTAGCCAAAAGCTGAACGTGTTGCTCAGGTTACTCACTGAGTGTGTTCATGAGCTCTCCCCCGCTCTCCTGGTGGCGATTCGTCGAGCTGGCGTTGATGACGGGCATGCTCTGGCTGGTCGGGGCAGAACGTCGTTCGTCTTCTGAGTCACTGCTGGAGCTGTCGTCGCTGCTGGAGGACGAGCTGTTGGAGTCTGAAGAGCTGTTGCTGCTGCCCTGCTGATCCATGACCCTCGCCTCCGCCATCAGCTCTGTTAAAAACAACTGTGAGGATTTAAAGCTTACAGTCCGAGGGCATTGTGCCCGACGCGTTACCTCGCTCGATGTCATCCATTGGTGAGGGTGGAGAGGTTTTCTCCTTGGGAGAGCTCTTGGAGCTGGATGAGGTTTTGCTGGTGCTGCTGCTGCTACTCTTCACCTGCTGGCTTAGGCGACTGGTTTGTTGCTCCAGACGAGACTGAATTTTACTGCTGCCCTCAGCCCTGATAACAAAAAAAAAAAAGAGTTATTGATCAAATATCTAATATACTTTGAAAACAGTTTTAAGTTCAATATATATTTTTTTATTTTATAAAATTTATTCATTTTAAAATACAATATAAAACAATTCCATAAACTATAAGAATATAAAAAATAAAATGAAAGGCAGCAGAAAGAAGAAAAAAAATCTTATATCTGCCACTTTTTTCAAACAATTAGTTCAAACAAAACAAATCTTCAAGTAACAGAACAAAATTAATAACTCTAATTTTTCTAACTCTAATACAATACACATTAAACTACTTCATATATTTTTTAACAATTCAGTTTTGATCATTTTCTTAAAGGGGACCACACATGCAAAATTCACTTTTTAATGTTTTTTTACTCAAATTTGGGTATTTACTTCATAAAGAAACAGTCCTAAGGCCAAAAAAATGCACCCAGTGGTTTATTTACTATAAGTAGATTTATTTATCTTAGATAGAAACGGGCCGATTGCACTTCCTGCGGTTTGTGACGTCACAAACCGCAGCCACAACCCACACCAAACCTGAGTCCAGCCCCTCACCTAGCAACCACTGGTGCGGCTCAACCCACTTCACTATAAAAGACGTCACGGTTGCCGAGCAGTTTAGGAACTGACCTGGCGGTCATTTATTTATTTATTCATTTATTTAGCCCCCGGGGGGGCTATGGGCTCAGCCCTGCTCCAGCCAGCAGCACATCTTGAGTAAAACCAGAATGTTTTATTACCTTGTTTGAATGAACTCTGTCTCGTTGAAACTGTGCACACACACTCTCGCGGTTTGGACTTGTTTCTTATATGATGGAGGACTGCTCTAACACAACTGTCAGTTTGGTCGAGCGGTTAAGACACTTGAGCGGCACGCAGGAGACTAGAGTTCGCGTCCTGTCAACGGCATCGTTTTTTTTTTCCCTTTTTATTTAAAGCCTTTTGTTTCGGAGAAATCGGGGTGAAACTAGATATATACATCGATATAATAATACTTTATAATTGTTATTTTTACGTTTTAGTTCAATTTTTAGTGTAATATCGCTCCCAACGCGCAACCGGCAGAAAACTGTGCACACACACACACTTACTCGCGGGACGAGAGTCTGTACCATGAAGCACCACTGATCGATATATTTTCAGATTAGCAACTTATTTATTTTAAGAATACCTTTCACTTCATCAAAATCTAATCAAAACTTCACCGTTCTAAATGTAGGTGGTTGTGATTATTTCTTATACGACGAAAGTCTGTTTTTGCACAACTGCACAGTTGGCCCAGAGGTAATGAACCGGACTCGTCATCCGAAGGACACAGGTTCGCGTCACGGTCGCGGATTTCCTTTTTTTTTTTTTAAGCCTTTTGTTTTGCAGACCGCCGGCGAAGACACCATCTGCGTGCGGGAGTTGTTGCGAGCTACTGACTTTTGACGTCCGGGGGTCCGGTCAAAAGTTGCCTCATGCGGATAAATTAACTGGAGACATTCTGTGAACTTTGTGTGTGGACTGAAGCACGCTCCAACAAGCGCCGCATGCAACGAGCGGAGCACACCGCCCGCTCGGAGAGGAAAAGCTATCATTAGCCTCGGAGCTAATGCTAAAAACAGGAGCTGCAAATGGCGGCAAGCGCAGAGGGCTTTTGGTAAGTTATCTTAAGCTACTAGCACTAACAGTAAGTCAAATGAGTAATAAAAAAGAGCTAATTTTAAAATAACAACATATTAGAGATACTGGCTGTTGCAGAGGGCGTAGTTAATGTAAATAGGTCTTTGTAGGGCGTGGCTTTCAGACCTCATTATTCATAAACCGGTCGTTTAGAACGGAAGTGAAATTTGGCAGAATTAGAAAGGGGATATTTTTTAATCTAAGCATTATTTTGTGTATAAAATTGACTGAAAATGGTCTGGATAGCCCACAGATAAACCACAAAAAATTATATATCCTACATTTGGTCCCCTTTAAATGTAAACATTGACTTGGCATTTTTAACTTCATTCTCCAAACCATTCCATAATCTAATTCCCTGGATTGAGGTAGAACGTCCCTTCAAACTAGTTCTGAATTGTGGTTTTACAAACATCTCTGTTCCCTTAAGATTATAACAACTTTGTCTTTTAACAAAATGCATTTGGATATTTAAAGGTAATGTGTTATTCTGAGCCCTATACATAACTGATAAAATATTATAATCTACCAAATCATGGAACTTCAATAACTTCAGTTGATAAAATAATGTACTAGATCAGGGGTCCCCAAACTTTTTCCTGTGAGGGCCACATAACTTTTCCCTTCTCTGGTGGGGGGCCGGAGTCAGTTTGTAACAGGAAAAAGTGTGATGATTGCAGGAGTGCCTAAATGTAAAAATGTATTGTTTTCCAGAAAGCACAATCAAATAACCCTCTCTGGGTTCTTCACAGCACAAAAGTCAGGAGATAAATAATAACACTATTAATAAAATAAATAATAACACTATTAATAAAATAAATAATAACCAAATAACCCTCTCTAACAAAAGTGCAAATGTATTCTGCTGAGCTAACAGTCCCCTTTTTAGCTTTGAGAGTTTGTCTGCTCGCATTTAAATTTCATTTCAAATACAAATACACACATGAAAAAAAAAAAATCTAAATGCTCTATGGTATTGTTCTGGGGGCCGGACCAAATGTGGAGGCGGAACGCATCCGGCCCGCGGGCCCTAGTTTGGGGACCACTGTACTAGATGGATGACAGTAATGTTTTCTAGTGATAATTCTTACAGCGCTTTTCTGTAAAACAAAAATAGGCTTTGTGATTGTTTTACACGCTTTCCCCCCAAACATCAGTACTGCAATCGATTTAGCCATTTTTATTCTTACAGAATTTATGTGATGTTTCCAATAAAATTATTAATTAAATTATTATATATATATTATATTAAAATTACCAATTAAAATTATTAAGCTTACCTGGTCTTCTTTACAGCTATATTGCTGTTGAGTTTTTCCAGTCTGTACTCTCCTGTGTCATGGTTCACAATGAGGATGCACTCCTTCATGTAAGGTCTCTTAGACCCCTTGAAGACTGTAACTGGAGCACTCGAACCCTTAAAAATAAAAAAAACACAAACAGGCATTACAAAATATATATATAATTGGTAGTTTTTGCAGTGGCATTCAATTATTTGTTCTTGCTCAAATGTTTTGACCTGATAACTGGGATTTTACTGTTTAACCTCAGGGTTGGTGCTGAAATCATGTTTGTGTTTACTACTGGATCTAACAAGAGCCGAATGAATAAAAACAAGCATTTAAAAAAAAGGCAAAAACAAACAACTGAAATGTGGTTTTAAATGCAATTCAAACACTTTATTAAATACTTACCTTCAATGATTTAAATGTAACTTTAAAATTCCATATTTATATGTATTTCAAATCAAACCAACCTCTAAATTAGGTAAAGTAATGGTGACTTGCTCTCCTTTGCCAACTTCAAGCTCCCCTTCGCATGCTGTATCAATGGAAGCTGGTTTAAAATCATCTGTAGAGGGAAAAGGCAGGAACTATTAAAGCTCAATGTACATTTTCAAAAATATCAATTAGCTAATTACAACAGAGAAGGAACTTTTAATTGAAAATTTGTTTTAAGCAATGCAGTTCGTCACTTTCACCACAAGGTGGTGGTAGCGTGCAGACTAACGGTGTGCTAAGATTAGCTGGGTTTTTTTGACAGCTCGAGTGAGAGGGCTTAACAGTTGAGATAAAATGGCATAAATATAAAAAAAATAAACTGTGACTTTGCCATGGCGACGGAGCAACATGTTTATACAAATGAAACACAAAGAGACTGAACTGTCCACCGCACATGTCAGTCATCGCCGGATGTTAAGCTGACAAGCTAACTAGCGTGCTAACAGTTAGCCGCAGTAAAAGCCAGACGTCAACAACTTACATCGCACCGTGTGGTAAGCACTTTTAGGGTGTTTCTCAAACGTCTCTCCTAATTTCAGGACGTGCTCCTGGTTGTCAAAGTTAGAGTACGCTGTCCCATTCATTATGTGAAGAGTTTCATAGGCTGCAAACTTAAGTTATCTCCGTGTTTTTTTATGCGATAAACAGGTAACGCAGCTACCCAGCTAGGCCCCGCCTTTTACTGGATTCTCCTCAATCATTGGTCGAGAGGATTTTTAAAACATTCTGATTGGTTCGAGAGCTGTCAGTCAGAATCTTGCGGTGACAGCAGGCAGCTTTGGTGAAAATGTCAAATCTTTTGAACGTGGTCAGGAAATATACAATACTTTCTTACAGATACATAGTACTTATTGTTAAAAAAAAAAAACAGATCCGAATTCATCTTCTGACACCACAGCCTGTCACAAAAATATTATTTATTTATTTATTATTATTACGCTAGGCTATAGTATTTTAAGTAAGTTTGGCAGATAATGTACTACTGCATTCTGAAACATTTAGCATGAAGAGTGCCTAAAAAAACTGAACAAACTAGAAAAATGTTCAGATAAAATGGGACAAAATATCAATTAGCTTCTATGGCTGTAAACAAGATGATGGTTTGAGTCTGGATTTCAGACACGGTGTTGAGATCTTACCAAGATAGCCTATTTGAATAATATTTTATTTATTTATTTGTTCATTTCAAATTTAAAACACAAAAGAACAAAAAATTTACAGAATGATATAGAGAAATAAAAGAACAAATTTAAAATGAAAGGAAGCAGAAGAAGATAATCTTATATCTGCCCCTTTAAAAAAAATCCATTTTAACCAATCAATCCAAGCAAAAATTATCCATCCATTTGAATAATAAAAGTGAGAACAGGGAACATGTGGAAGAGAACTTGGAGAGGTGGAGGTATGCTCTTGAAAGAAGAGGAATGAAAGTCAGTCGTAGTAAGACAGAGTACATGTGTGTGAATGAGAGGGAGGCCAGTGGAACAGTGAGGCTACAAGGAGCAGAGGTCACAAAGGTGCAGGACTTCAAGTACTTGGGGTCCACTGTCCAGGAAAATGGGGAATGTGGTAAAGAGGTGAAGAAGAGAGTCCAGGCAGGATGGAGTGGATGGAGAAAAGTTTCAGGAGTGATTTGTGACAAAAAGGTGTCAGCAAAGGTCAAAGGAAAAGTTTACAAGACAGTGGTGAGACCAGCTATGTTGTATGGTCTGGAGACAGAGACATGGACAAAAAGACAGGAGAAAGAACTGGAAGTAGCAGAAATGAAGATGCTGAGGTTCTCCTTAGGAGTGACAAGGATGGATAAGATCAGGAATGAGATCATCAGAGGTACAGCACATGTTGAACAACTGGGAGATAAAGTTAGACTGAGATGGTTTGGACATGTCCAGAGGAGGGACAGTGGGTATATTGGTAGAAGGATGTTAGAAATGCAGCTGCCAGGAAAAAGACAAAGAGGAGATATATGGATGCAGTTAGAGAGGACATGAGGTAGTTGGAGTGAGGACAGAGGATGCAGAGGACAGAGTGAGGTGGAGGAGGATGACTCGCTGTGGCGACCCCTGAAAAGGGAAAAGCCGAAAGAAGAAGAAGAATGCATCAACATTTGAGCATGGAACTGGGGTCATTTTTAGCATAGAAATAATCCTAAACACACAGGCAGTGCAAAAGAACCTGGAAAACAAAGATGAACTCTGACTTTTTATGTATGTGAATGTTTCTGTTCTGTGCCCTGAGACGACTTCGGTTGTGATTTGATGCTATATAATAATAATAATAATAATAATAAACTTTATTTGTATAGCACCTTCCTACAATGCCTTGCATTGACCAAGGTGCTTAACAGGATAAAAAGATGAATAAACTGGAACAATAAATCAATGAAAATAGAATAAGAAACAACAGCAATAAAAGAAGCAATGGAAATAAAAAATGCTACATACTAAAATAACACAAGTAATAAAAGTTACACGCTGAAAGCTTTTTTGAACAAGTGGAAATAAAAAGGCAATGGAAATTAAAAAATGTTACATATTAAAATACCAGAAGTAATAAAAGTTACACACTGGAAGCTTATTTGAGCAAGTGGAAATAAAAAGGCAATGGAAATAAAAAATGCTACATACTAAACTACCAAAAGTAATAAAAGTTACACACTGAAAGCTTTTTTGAACAAGTGGGTCTTCAGTCTGGTTTTGAACAGAGTCAGATCAGAGGTGGCACGCAGCTCAAGGGGGAGACTGTTCCAGGCTTTTGGGCCGGCAACAGAAAATGACCGGTCTCCCCATTGTTTGTACCTTGAGCGAGGCACCTCCAGCAGGTGTTGACTGGCAGATCGTAAATCTCTGCCGGGCTGATGGACTTTCAAAAGTTCTGAGATGTACAGAGGTGCAAGTCCATTCAGAGCTTTGAAAACAAACAGCAGCAGCTTGAACTGTATCCTGAACTGAACCGGGAGCCAGTGTAGAGAGGACAGGACAGGAGTGATGTGTTCATATTTTCGTGTGTTGGTCAAAAAGCGCGCGGCAGAGTTCTGTACAAGCTGTAAACGGGAGATGGAGGATTGATTAATACCAACATACAAAGCATTACAATAGTCAAGTCTGGAGGTCACAAAGGCATGGATGGCCTTCTCCAGATCACCACGGCTGAGAAATGACTTTACTTTGGAGAGCAGTCGGAGCTGAAAGAAGCTGGTCTTGACAACAGAACTGATCTGTTTATCAAACTTTAAGTTGGAGTCAAGCTGCACTCCAAGATTTCTGACCACCGGGTTGAAATGGGGGAGGGGAAAACCAACACTGGGACTGGGAAGGATGTTGCTGGTGTCACCAGCATATAAATAAACTGAACTGAACCCTATTGATTAGTCTGTTCAGAGTTTAGAGTTCAATATGACTGATTATCAGAGAACAAAAAACTGAAGGCAGTCTCAAAGGGGAGCCTTGGAAAAAAAACAAATCTGTGTTTGCATTATTGTGAGAAAAAGTGATTCCCCAAACAACCAGGTGTAGCTTCATCAGGTTTATTTACAAAGCTTTGGAGAACAGCCAGCACTCACAGAAGATCAATGCATACAAGCACAAAACTTATCAATGCCTTCAACCGGCTGAGGCTCTGACCCGTTCTGACCTCCTGAACAGAAAACAACTATTTTGTAGAAGTTCCAGCTTCTCCCCCGCTGTCAAGTCGTTATCAGAAACACAGCGGTGGACAGCAGCACAAGGTATCTGCAAGCTCTTGCAGCTCCTAAGGACTCTCCACATTTACATCATCATATCAACTTAAGGATAATAAAAATATTTCTTGCTGTACCATGCTCACACCAAGACTGGTTATTACATGGAACACTTTAATATCATTCACAATCACGGTACAGAAGCAGTGAAAATTATGGAGCATGGTTAATGCAAATAAGGCACCTTCCCTCAACAGCATTCTTGGCACAAAAAAGTGAAGCTTGTTCTTGGGAAAGGTTGGACTCTTGCCAGAGCTGTTCCTCAACTCTGAGCCTGCTTGTGGTGTTCATGGACAGGGTCAAGGTGCCGTCATGGAGAGGAAGGTGTTTGGTTTGGGAACCGCAGGGTCTCAGATGATGTGGTTCTGTTGGCGACTTTGGCCTTCAGTGCAGCTGAGTGTGAAGCAGCTACGATGTGAGTCAACTCCTCAACCGGAAACAGATTGGTCATGGTGAAGAAAGAGTTCAGTCAAAGCTCTCAGTTCTCTCTATGTTCTAACCCTCACCTGTGGTCAGGAGGTATATGGACCCGGACTGAAAGAACAAGTTCATGGATACAAGTGGCTGAGATGAGCTTCCTTCGTAGGGTGGCTGGGGGGAGCTTGCTGCTCCTCTGCATTGAAAAGAGACAATTGAGGTGGTTCAGGCATGTGATTAGGATGAGTCATCCATCCATCCATCCATCAATCATCCATCCATCCATCAATCCATACCATACCATACCATTTTATTTATAGAGCACTTAAAACAAACATTTATTTAAAACAATAATGTATGCTTGTAGCAAACATTAATAATGTCAAATAATACAGTATAAATACAGCAGCCTGAATTGTGAGCAGATGGGTATATGAATAGAATGCAGCAGCTTTAATCGAGTCCCAGAGGTCACTGGTGCCTATATCCAGCAGTCAGAGAGGCAGGGGACACCCTGGACATGTCTCCAGTCCATCACAAATAATTCAAAATACAAACTTAAACAAAGATTTCAGCCTACTGTATTGCATAAACATTTAACTCAAAATAAAATAAACTTCAAAATCATATTGCATTCATCCATGTTTCAAATATGTATGGATGGATTTGGTTTAAAAGATTTGTTTGGTAAATCTTTTCAACAACAGCCATCTATCCATCATCTTTACCCGCTTTATCCTTATCGGGTCCTGGAGGTCACTGGTTTGGGTCAGATTTCTTCTTCTTTCTGCCACCTTTCATTTTATGTATTCTTTCATATACTATGAGATATGGTTTTATTTTCTTTATCTTTTGGGTTTTAATGTAAAAAAAAAAAAAAAAATTTTTGGGGCTTTTAGAATCGAATTCTGAATCGCCAGGACTAAGAATCTCGATTCTTTAAAAATACTATATATTTTTATTCCTGCACCCCTAGTTTTAAATATATTTTGTAAAATTTGTAACTTTTTGTCTGCAGTCACTGGGACCTGCAGGCAAAACAGGCAGTCTGGGGAAGAAACCAGGTTAGTACCACAATATTAATCCATTTTTAAAATTATATAAATAGTTCAATTAATTACATATTTGGCGGTGAAAATAAAGAATGAAGAATTAAATGTTTTGTGCCCTTCCATTTATCAGAGATTGCTCAGGTGATCGCTGCCTACTCAGCGACAGGAGCGGAGCAGCTGACGTTAGCTCCAGGACAGCTCATTCTCATCAGGAAGAAGAACCCTGGAGGCTGGTGGGAGGGAGAGCTCCAGGTACATCATGTGATCCAAGTTTCAATCAGAAAACTTGTGACAACACACACAAAAAGAGTTTTTAAGGATGTACCACTCACATACTTTATTAATGCACCATTTGTATTTGTTAGTGCTTTAAAACAAGCTGAAAGTTGCCTAACATGATTGTTATATCTAAACATGGTGTTTGATGACCTGATGTGACCCTCTGATTCAGGCTCGAGGGAAAAAGCGCCAGATTGGTTGGTTTCCAGCTAATTACGTAAAGCTGCTGAGTCCGAACACAAGCAAGACGACACCCACAGAACCCACCCCTCCCAAACTGACTCCTGCAAGCACAGGTACGCCACACCTTTACCAGGACACACTTTTATTTTGTTGTCCCCCAGCGTGGAGCGAAGAGGGGCATTTGGGAACCCCCCTCCATCTGTGCATTTTGTGAGCATGCAACTTACCAACACATAAGGGGCAGACTTCCATTTTGGTGTGTGGCTGCATCTAGTTGTAGGAAAATGACTGCCTCTATATGTGTGTATATGTGATCCAGCCACCTGAGGAAGATTTTATATTGCTTAAAGGTAGTTTCCTCAAATGATTATGTGATGAAGGGGTGACCAAAGCTTAATCTCTGGGGGCCAGTGGCTCCTCCACTGCACCTGATGGTGGATAAAATTGCTTCCTCCACTCAATAAAACAGTCTCCCTCTGTTCTTCTCCAGTGTAACTCCTAACCACTTTAATATCTGGCACCAAAAACATTAAAGAGGCACTCAACCCACTGTGAAACGGTAGCCCCGCCCCCAGACCAGATTCAAAAACACTCATGAAAATGGGCGTGTCGACAAGGATGGGAGGAGGTGGGTGGTTGTGCTGCGTTCACGCCCATAGTTGCCAAGTCCGCTTATTTCAAGCGGCATTGGGCTTGTTTTTCCCTGGAGTCGCTTTCAAATTTGATCAGCCGCTTGTGGCGGTTTTTTGGGCTTCTCGCGGACATTGAGTCGCTTATTTGTGCTTGTTTTTCAGTCGAGCAGTAATGCGAGTGGTAGGTAGTTTGTCACGCCCCCTTCCACGTATGTTACGTCAAGGCGGATGTTACGTTCAGGTGCAGTTGGCGCAAGCGACAGTCAGAGCCGGTAAAACTATATAAGCGCGAGCAATTAATGATGAGTCAGCATGAGCAGCATATAGTGACACAACATATATATCTTGTATCATTCAACTATGTTAGTTTTTAGCAAACAAAATGATAAATTAATGAAAATTACTTTCAAAGTGAGTTTAAAATTAAAAACCGTGTTTCTTCACGGGACATCCGACTACACGCGAATGCAACATTGTTATTTATTCTTTGTCTATTCATTCATTCATTCAACCTTTATTTAGTCAGGTAAATCTCATTGAGCCTCGAGGGCTCATTTACAAAAGCGACCTGCTACAAACTAAAGAATTTAGTGAAATGTCTAGACAAGACAACGCTAATATGAGCTCTAAGTGGGGTAAATATGGAAAAAAATATAATAAAGATTGGGAGAAAGAGCGTGCTCTTCAAGACTGGATCCGACCACGACCACAGATGGGAGAAAAATGCAAAATGTATTTTTATTTTTTAGACTGAATACGTTCTTTAATGTATAATTGTGCTTGTTATATGTAATGCCATAATAAATATGTTTATACTGTTTAAAATTGCCTTTTTTTACACAATGGGATGGGGTGCTTTTTTTGGGCTTTTTTTGAAAGAGTGAGTCGCTTGTTTGTGCTTGTTTTGAAGGAGCTGATCGCTTCTTTCGGTCTGGACTAAAACAAACTAAAACTCTAGCAAACAACTTACAACAAGCAACAACAAAGAATAAATATGTAGATGTATGTATCTATTCTCACTCAATCTATCCAAAACAAAAGGCCTAAAAAATAAAAAATAAAATACCACAAGGTATTCCATGACCGGGGATCAAACCTGGGTCTCTCGGATCCCAAACCTGCACTTCCACCACTGCCCCAACTTGGCATACATGCATCACTCGTCCATCGCACCATAAGAAAACAAATACAACCAAATAGTTTTGATGACGTGAAAAGTATTCTTAAAATAAATAAGTTAAA
>JBBPBX010037139.1:10193-23340 GCA_038048925.1 Garcialebias charrua | reverse complement strand
AGGAAACGTTAACTGATGTTGGTACAGTAGGACTGGACCATTTATTTAACAGAATCAATAAATTACATCAACATTTGTACATGATTGGATCGATCATTTTTCCTATAATTAACTTCAGCATAGATGAAACATAGGAACAACAGAACAAGTAAAGGATGATATTTTACTCATTTCAATTCTGCAGGTGCATTAACTTAGTTTTTGGCTTAGGAAGATAAAAGTTTAGGAGGAAGGAAATGGAGGAAAAGAAGTTAAGAGTCAGGGAGTTATCTTGATGTGTTTAACCAGAAACATGGCAGTTCTCCGGCCGAACTCGGCTACACGTTGGTACACTTGGCAAGCATTTGACGACTTTGTTACCTCGTGAAGACGTCAGTCCCCAGTTGGTCCCACTGGCCAGTTTGTTTACCGTTTTCAGCATCTCCAGACGTGCGCCTTGACTCGAACCGAAAGTAACGGCAGCTCCTGGTGTTGTTTTCAAGATAAGACGTTCCTTAAAAGAATGTCAATAAAGTGAAGCTTTTCACGGCTTGAAATAGATTCATAACAGGCATGTTATAAATCTTTTAACTGAATGACGTGTCCTTAGCGTGTGACTAGACGATCATCAGTTCATAGATGAAGACTCACATCCTAGTCTCGTCCGCAGACTTAAGGAAAACAGGAAGTCAGAGCTCTTTTAAGGCTAACTTGACCTAGAAAGACGGAGCTCTCTCTGATTGGACTGTGGTGAGCCATGAGCCACTGAGAGCAACAGAGTGGAGGCATAAGTTAGGTTAAAATGTCAGAAAGATAGAAAGATAAGAAGTTTAGTTTTAAGATGCCAGTATACATGATAAAAGCTGATTAAAACTGTCTTAACTTCATTAACATCACTGTTGATCTGTTGGTTTGATTACGACAAACGTCATTACAGCATCACATATGAAACCTACTATGATAATAGCAAAAACAGACATCATTAACCTTGATTATTTAAGGACAAAAACGAAACGTCTCTTGTTGTCCTGTTTTCAAACTAAATGAAAAAGATAAAGTGTTCCTTTTATCTTCTCATGCAAGTTCGAGAGGAGAAATCCTTCATGTACCACATTTTGAGGAAATGTCCAGTTTGAATTAAATAGTCCTTGACTATCAAACATTAAATGCACTAATGCTTATACAAATAACACAAGTTATTCATTGATGACATTTGAATTAACACAAATTAAAAGAAGTCTCTGGATGACTTAATTTATGATGTTTGATTCAAATTAAAAGTAATAAAAGTATTATTGTCCCTTCAGGAATAACTCCCAAAAAGTTCATTACTGAGAACGATCAGAGACGTGCTTCAAACTCAAGGTTGTATCACTACAGTCCCCCCTTTTGGAACTCATCGCCTGTCCACGGGGATGAGGTCCAACATGAAAAGATACCACCAAATGTCTCTGATCTTGATGTAATCCAGCAAGTGGAAAAAAAATCAAAAATTATAATTCCATAAAGTTTTTGGAAATTCCATACTGTTCGTAGGTAATCCCTTAGCGGAAAGCTTTTAATCCTTTGGAAAACAAAGTCTTATAATCCACAGCGGTAATTCCATAACGATTAGAGTTGTTGATTACATCAGCAACAATTGTTTCAATCAGCATGTAGAGGGGATCCCTCGATTGACGCAGAGGAGGCAACCCTTGGATGAAGGTTGAAGACCAACGTTGAAGTAGCAGGTACCCACATCGAAGGTTGAAGGCTGGTTGGTTTCCAGTCCGTGCCACTCTGGTTCTATGTGTCATGCAGTTATGTGGTTTAAGGTGGGCTTATGATTGGGATTTTACATTAAGCCTTACCTAAATGCACCTGGTATGTAAGCTATCATGGTTTAGAGCAGCTGCAATTACCGATTAAGGGGTGGATCAATGCTGTAAAAATCATATATAGGGATCTATACCTATCGAAGGTTCAGGAGGGCTTCTGTAACGAAGGCCTCTTCTTCCAAACTATTCCTCCATTCATAACTCAGCTTAAAGTTAAACTAAAATAGAAAAGAAAATATAGTTTGGTCTAAATGTCTGTTGTCCTTTAAGACGACGACGTAGGATTTGGTATTCCCTATAAATTTTGAAGTCTATGGCGAGACTCATCAAAATGAATAGATGATCTAGAATAGAAACGATCGAATCGGTTCAATTTAGAAATTACGAGGCCAATGTAGTTTATGGTACCTAAAGTAGCTATAAACTACATTGACTCTTCATCGACTGAGGTTTAACAAAATGAAAACTGCATGTTGGCATAGTTAAATCCGTTTAAGTCTTTAACTTATCATTAATAAAAACCTCTTTTGGCTGGGAGTGTTCAGAAAACAATACCAAGTTTCAATAACAACAAAAGTAGCAATTAAGCCACTAGAAAACAACGTTTCACTGTTTCAACTCACTGTGGTCGTCAGAATCCAACGTGTATCACACAAGAAAACAGGTATTAGCTTTATAACCGATGTCAATTAAATCCCGCAGATTTAAACGGTTGTTAAGGTTAGTTTTTTGTTGTGGGTTTTTAGCCTTAGTGTTTCTAAGTTCTAGTTGGAACCGTTTCTTTTAGCAACTAATATAGTTTAAACTGTTTAGTTTATTTACTATCGTGTGCTTAGACGACCTTAATTTCCCATGAAGTCTGTGAGTTTGCTAGATCTTTGTCATTTGTGGGGTTATTGAAATCTTTGTCTTTGTCTTGGGCATGACCTAACATCACCCCCCTGTGGTCATGGGGGACCACGCACACAGGTGAGGACGTCCGTCCATGTGCACGAGTTAGGATGCCTTTGTTTAGTCTAAGCTGTTTGCACAGCTTATCTGGAACCGTACACAGGAACCTTATAGGTTTCGGCCAACGTTTCTTCTTACGTTTACCTCTTTCTGTGTAATTCAGGTGTGTCACAACTGTCGGCGCAGTCGCAGGTGTGTCTGATTTTTCAGACTGCGACGGGTCACTGTTGTTGGTCTGCGAGTGTCTCCCCCCTTCGTCTGACGAGGGGTCCTCGTAATCTGTAAAGACAATGTCCTGTTGACTATCAACGTCTTGTCGACTGTCATTTTCCGGACTGTCAGCATCATCGGTGTGGGATCCATGGATCTCTACACCTTGTTCTACCTGAGGCAGGTAGTGTTCAGTGAGTGCTGAATGTGTCAGCTCAGAGAGTAGGTTCTCTTGTTGGGCCAGGGTTGGGTCCAACTGTTGTGTCTCTTCTGCCTCACCTGTATTTGAAGGTTCACCTACCGGGCTTGTGCTCTCGGTTGGGGAGTCATCCGTGCCTTCTGTGGTACCATCTGCTAGACTGACAGTGTCATGACCTCCATGATCTTGTTGATTGTCAGCATTTTGTTCGCTGTCAGCTTCTTTGGCAATGTTGTTGTTATTGTCCTCAATGTTATTATTGTTGAAAGCTGTGTACCCTGAGTTTTTGTGAAAGACAGTGCTACACATCGCTCCACCAGGTTGGACAATGATGTTTGTGTTATTACCCGGTTAAAAACTCACTACTACTCCATCGCTTTCAATGCCAGCTGATTTGTATTGGATCGTTTGATTTATGATCTGCAATGTTTTTATGTTTTTCGTGTTGTACTTCATTGTCTGTGTTGCCTGTTGCGTGTTTGTTTGTCCAGCACTTTGGTGTGGACTTGTTCCTGTTTAAAGTGCTTTATAAATAAAATGGTATGGTATGGTATGGTATTATCAATGATAATGTCACTCATTGTATCAGGTTGGTCAACCACTGTAACATTCAAATCTTCTAACAAACTACTTACTTCCTCTGTCTCTTCCGAGCGCAGAGGTGTTGTGCCTTTTTTCTGGAGCATTTGTGACTCTTTGCATGTCTCGAACTGTTGCATTCGAGGTGCAGGAGGAGGAGCAGGTCCTTGGCTCTGAACAAACCTCTTTGGGTTTTTCGTAGAGTGGACATCTCCCTTTTGTGGTATTGTGCCTGTCTCAGATTTTTCTATCTGAGTAGCCACATGAGCAGAGCTCCGTTTAAACCACTTTGAGTCATTGTTCCAGTTGGCACCAACATTTTGTTGTTTGTTGGGTTGAAAATCTTGTTCATCCTCGCTTTCCGTAGGAGAGGGAACCTCTTCTATTTTTAACGACTGGGGTTTGACCATTTGACCATGGCACACCTCTGAGGGTGTTTTGCTTTGCATGTGAGCTTCAAAGGCATTTATAGCACACTCTTTTATTTCACCGATGGTGTTTTTGTAATAACACGTGAGGTGTAGAACTTTTCTCAGCGTGAGGTAGAGATTGAAGCTGAAAAGAAGTTTAAAATTTTCCTCTTCTTGCATTTCTGGTTCATTTCGATCACCAAAATAGGCTTTGAAATTTCTATTATAAAACAGTAATGGGTGTTCATCTTCCTCTTGCAAGATGTGCTTTGCAGCTAGGCATCCACCATGCATAGTGGGAGTTTCTGCCATTTTGGACTGTTCTGTTCCATGTGCAAGAATAGCAGATCCTTGGTTTGGGGGTACCTGCTGGGACCGCCCATTGTTCAATGGATATTTGAACCCATACTTCATAATTTTTTTAAGTTTACCTGATTTATGAAAGACATTCTCTGCAGCTGAGTAGCCACCACGCTTTGAGACAGATTCTCTCTCTGTGCGAGGTGCAGGGGGAGCAGGTCCTTGGCTTGGGGGTACCTGTTGGGACCCTTTGTTGTAAAAGTCAACTAGATGCTCATACTTTCTAAACCTTGGACGCGCACCTTTTTGAACTTCCATCTTTGTTTTGATTTTTGTGAAAAATCAATAAGAGCGTTCTGTATCTTAATGTGTGCAGATATATCTTTACTCTTAATGTAGCAATGAGTCAATCAAACTAACCAGCTTTCTGGCTTAAGTGTTTTACTGTGTAGTAAGTATTTTTATCCATAGGTACCTTCTTTCAGGTTTTACCCTCAATGAATTTGTAAAGTTAAAAGCACTCATGCAGTGTTAACTTTAAATATAACTTATTTTTTTAACAACAGTTACTAACTTAACCCAAGCATGATTTCCATTTTACTTACTCAAACGCTTTTTAAAATATTTGAAATAAATGCAATGTTCACACTAAAATGATCCCAGGATGCTGTTTCATCATGCTTTAAAATAATGTTTTTCAGTTTCAGTGAAACTGTTTTACTGTATTTGACAGGTAGCAGGAGTGAAAAAGAATTTCCTGTTTGTTATTTAAAAAATATATATTTTAAATAAACTGGAGTGCACAGAATAACTTTAACAGATGTTTTAAAATAAATGCAGGTTTTAGCATCTATTCTGTGTAAATGTTTCCTGTTCTCATTCTTTTAAACCAGCAGATTGCAGGTTTTCAAAGCTTAAATTTACCACAATGTGACTGTAATTACTCATTATGGCCGCTATAGAGGCGCTGTTGACTCTAAGGCCACGTTGACTACCGCTAATTCCGTTAGCTGGAAAACGAACAAGGTGAAAAATCAATTTTTTGGATGAGTTTTAGCCTGGATGTGACAATCGCTTAAACAAACGTTCATTTAAGAAGCAAATCAATGTGTTTAAAATATTTAGAACAAGTTCTGTGGATTTTTTAGATATTAAAAAAAAACGATCTTTTTCCTTTTTTTCTCTATCTGGGTGACGTCACTTCTGTTGACGTGTCGAACGTGATGCCTTCGCGGACTTTGACGTACCGTTGGAATTTTGTATGAACGGACTCTTTAACCGGTCTAAAACACTTGCAAATATCTCAAAACACCGCGTTTAAACAGTTTCTGACGATATTTTATGCATAGAGATGCAACGAGCCCGACAATCTGTCAGAATTGTGCGAACAAAACTAAAATTTGTCGACCAGCATCGCATTTCACGTGATCGCTTTGAACCAATCACAGCACATAAACAGATGTTAGCGTCAGCATAACTTCACAAACTTAGACTCTTTTTCAACTCATAAAACGCTTAAAATACACCACAAAAATTCTGTGAACGAATCTTTTCACATCAGAACAGTTTTACCAAGCCGCGCCCAGTAAAAATAGCAAAATAAATGTCGCCAAGACGGACTACAACACGTCAGAGCTAACAACTGGACCGGGTCAGAACCAGATACGACAGCTTCAGACACAAAATGCTATTGTTCCTGCTTAAAATGTAACGATACCACTCGACAGCAATTTTCAGATGAACCATGAAGCTCTTATAGGCACAGTTTTGACACGGCGGTCAAACGTAGATGCGCTTTTATCTGTGACACGTCAGCAAAGAGTCCAAATGACTCAGAACCAGGCAGAACCACACAGCAACGTCAAATTTTAACCCAAAAACTTCAACAAACGTTTAAAAGTGGAGTAAAGACAATTTCTCAGCCTCAAATGACATTAACCAGCAGTTTCCTGTAGCCATGACACACTTTGCAGCCAAAAAACTATCCTTTTTTGAGTCTAAAAACTTGGACAAAATTTTATGCCAACATGTAAAGTACAGAAATATTAAATATTAAACTTTCTAGAGACCTTTACTGGGCCACCATTATGTAGTAATATAGGACGGGGTCAGTTTAATGACTTACCTATATTTTAGATGTATAAATTGGCAGGGTTTAGACTGACACAAAAATACATCATTAATTAAACGAGTTCTCTCTTTTTCAGCTTAATATCAATAATTCTATACCTTGACCAGATGTAATTCACAGGAAACGTTAAACTGATGTTGGTACAGTAGGACTGGACCATTTATTTAACAGAATCAATAAATTACATCAACATTTGTACATGATTGGATCGATCATTTTTCCTATAATTAACTTCAGCATAGATGAAACATAGGAACAACAGAACAAGTAAAGGATGATATTTTACTCATTTCAATTCTGCAGGTGCATTAACTTAGTTTTTGGCTTAGGAAGATAAAAGTTTAGGAGGAAGGAAATGGATTTTTTTTTGATTTTTAACAAAACTTTATTCACACAGTATTAAAAACATGATCAGGACAAGCTTAAAATTAGTTGTTTACATTAAAAGCTCGTTGTAGTTTAGTTCTTTCTGATCAGAAATGGTACATAAGATGTTTTTGAACCCCCACAGTTTCATAAACATTTTTAAATCCCCAGTGTCTCTGTGGAAGTGAAACTCCAAGGCCAGTCTGGCCTTGACGTTGCACCTCCACAGAGACACAGCATCAAGGTGAGGTCCATCCTGCAGTCTGTCCCTGCGAGACAAATAAATTGCCATCTTTGCCTCAGCGATTAAAAAATTTAAAAGTTGGGACTTGTCTTTAGTAGCTCTGCTGTAAAATACACCATTAATGAAAACTGAATGGGTAAAAAGTGTGTCAAAAAGGTTAAAAATCTGTATTAAGAGATTAAAAAAAACTGTTAGTCGTGCACAATCTATAAAAACGTGAAAAACATTCTCTGATAAACTGCAAAAAGGACACTCGTTTAAAACTCCAGGACTGATGATAGATAAAAAAGAGTTCGTTGCAATGGCGCCATGAAGGACCCTCCATTGAAGGTCACCAGTCCGTTTTTTTATCGGAAGTTTATAGAGTGTTCTCCACTGGGGCTTCTGTTCTCCGAACTTGTTGTCCCAGACACTGACAGCCCTGTTGTGCAGAGTCCTCTTGTTCAGCACCTTGACACAGGTCCGGTACAGGATGACAAGGAAATGGAGGAAAAGAAGTTAAGAGTCAGGGAGTTATCTTGATGTGTTTAACCAGAAACATGGCAGTTCTCCGGCCGAACTCGGCTACACGTTGGTACACTTGGCAAGCATTTGACGACTTTGTTACCTCGTGAAGACGTCAGTCCCCAGTTGGTCCCACTGGCCAGTTTGTTTACAGTTTTCAGCATCTCCAGACGTGCGCCTTGACTCGAACCGAAAGTAACGGCAGCTCCTGGTGTTGTTTTCAAGATAAGACGTTCCTTAAAAGAATGTCAATAAAGTGAAGCTTTTCACGGCTTGAAATAGATTCATAACAGGCATGTTATAAATCTTTTAACTGAATGACGTGTCCTTAGCGTGTGACTAGACGATCATCAGTTCATAGACGAAGACTCACATCCTAGTCTCGTCCGCAGACTTAAGGAAAACAGGAAGTCAGAGCTCTTTTAAGGCTAACTTGACCTAGAAAGACGGAGCTCTCTCTGATTGGTCTGTGGTGAGCCATGAGCCACTGAGAGCAACAGAGTGGAGGCATAAGTTAGGTTAAAATGTCAGAAAGATAGAAAGATAAGAAGTTTAGTTTTAAGACGCCAGTATACATGATAAAAGCTGATTAAAACTGTCTTAACTTCATTAACATCACTGTTGATCTGTCGGTTTGATTACGACAAACGTCATTACAGCATCACATATGAAACCTACTATGATAATAGCAAAAACAGACATCATTAACCTTGATTATTTAAGGACAAAAACGAAACGTCTCTTGTTGTCCTGTTTTCAAACTAAATGAAAAAGATAAAGTGTTCCTTTTATCTTCTCATGCAAGTTCGAGAGGAGAAATCCTTCATGTACCACATTTTGAGGAAATGTCCAGTTTGAATTAAATAGTCCTTGACTATCAAACATTAAATGCACTAATGCTTATACAAATAACACAAGTTATTCATTGATGACATTTGAATTAACACAAATTAAAAGAAGTCTCTGGATGACTTAATTTATGATGTTTGATTCAAATTAAAAGTAATAAAAGTATTATTGTCCCTTCAGGAATAACTCCCAAAAAGTTCATTACTGAGAACGATCAGAGACGTGCTTCAAACTCAAGGTTGTATCACTACAGTCCCCCCTTTTGGAACTCATCGCCTGTCCACGGGGATGAGGTCCAACATGAAAAGATACCACCAAATGTCTCTGATCTTGATGTAATCCAGCAAGTGGAAAAAAAATCAAAAATTATAATTCCATAAAGTTTTTGGAAATTCCATACTGTTCGTAGGTAATCCCTTAGCGGAAAGCTTTTAATCCTTTGGAAAACAAAGTCTTATAATCCACAGCGGTAATTCCATAACGATTAGAGTTGTTGATTACATCAGCAACAATTGTTTCAATCAGCATGTAGAGGGGATCCCTCGATTGACGCAGAGGAGGCAACCCTTGGATGAAGGTTGAAGACCAACGTTGAAGTAGCAGGTACCCACATCGAAGGTTGAAGGCTGGTTGGTTTCCAGTCCGTGCCACTCTGGTTCTATGTGTCATGCAGTTATGTGGTTTAAGGTGGGCTTATGATTGGGATTTTACATTAAGCCTTACCTAAATGCACCTGGTATGTAAGCTATCATGGTTTAGAGCAGCTGCAATTACCGATTAAGGGGTGGATCAATGCTGTAAAAATCATATATAGGGATCTATACCTATCGAAGGTTCAGGAGGGCTTCTGTAACGAAGGCCTCTTCTTCCAAACTATTCCTCCATTCATAACTTAGCTTAAAGTTAAACTAAAATAGAAAATAAAATATAGTTTGGTCTAAATGTCTGTTGTCCTTTAAGACGACGACGTAGGATTTGGTATTCCCTATAAATTTTGAAGTCTATGGCGAGACTCATCAAAATGAATAGATGATCTAGAATAGAAACGATCGAATCGGTTCAATTTAGAAATTACGAGGCCAATGTAGTTTATGGTACCTAAAGTAGCTATAAACTACATTGACTCTTCATCGACTGAGGTTTAACAAAATGAAAACTGCATGTTGGCATAGTTAAATCCGTTTAAGTCTTTAACTTATCATTAATAAAAACCTCTTTTGGCTGGGAGTGTTCAGAAAACAATACCAAGTTTCAATAACAACAAAAGTAGCAATTAAGCCACTAGAAAACAACGTTTCACTGTTTCAACTCACTGTGGTCGTCAGAATCCAACGTGTATCACACAAGAAAACAGGTATTAGCTTTATAACCGATGTCAATTAAATCCCGCAGATTTAAACGGTTGTTAAGGTTAGTTTTTTGTTGTGGGTTTTTAGCCTTAGCGTTTCTAAGTTCTAGTTGGAACCGTTTCTTTTAGCAACTAATATAGTTTAAACTGTTTAGTTTATTTACTATCGTGTGCTTGGACGACCTTAATTTCCCATGAAGTCTGTGAGTTTGCGAGATCTTTGTCGTTTGTGGGGTTATTGAAATCTTTGTCTTTGTCTTGGGCATGACCTAACATCACCCCCCTGTGGTCATGGGGGACCACGCACACAGGTGAGGACGTCCGTCCATGTGCACGAGTTAGGATGCCTTTGTTTAGTCTAAGCTGTTTGCGCAGCTTATCTGGAACCGTACACAGGAACCTTATAGGTTTCGGCCAACGTTTCTTCTTACGTTTACCTCTTTCTGTGTAATTCAGGTGTGTCACAACTGTCCGCGCAGTCGCAGGTGTGTCTGATTTTTCAGACTGCGACGGGTCACTGTTGTTGGTGTGCGAGTGTCTCCCCCCTTCGTCTGACGAGGGGTCCTCGCAATCTGTAAAGACAATGTCCTGTTGACTGTCAACGTCTTGTCGACTGTCATTTTCCGGACTGTCAGCATCATCGGTGTGGGATCCTTGGATCTCTACACCTTGTTCTACCTGAGGCAGGTAGTGTTCAGTGAGTGCTGAATGTGTCAGCTCACAGAGTAGGTTCTCTTGTTGGGCCAGGGTTGGGTCCAACTGTTGTGTCTCTTCTGCCTCACCTGTATTTGAAGGTTCACCTACCGGGCTTGTGCTCTCGGTTGGGGAGTCATCCGTGCCTTCTGTGGTACCATCTGCTAGACAGACAGTGTCATGACCTCCATGATCTTGTTGACTGTCAGCATTTTGTTCGCTGTCAGCTTCTTTGGCAATGTTGTTGTTATTGTCCTCAATGTTATTATTGTTGAAAGCTGTGTGCCCTGAGTTTTTGTGAAAGACAGTGCTACACATCGTTCCACCAGGTTGGACAATGATGTTTGTGTTATTATCAATGATAATGTCACTCATTGTATCAGGTTGGTCAACCACTGTAACATTCAAATCTTCTAACAAACTACTTACTTCCTCTGTCTCTTCCGAGCGCAGAGGTGTTGTGCCTTTTTTCTGGAGCATTTGTGACTCTTTGCATGTCTCGAACTGTTGCATTCGAGGTGCAGGAGGAGGAGCAGGTCCTTGGCTCTGAACAAACCTCTTTGGGTTTTTCATAGAGTGGACATCTCCCTTTTGTGGTATTGTGCCTGTCTCAGATTTTTCTATCTGAGTAGCCACATGAGCAGAGCTCCGTTTAAACCACTTTGAGTCATTGTTCCAGTTCATGGATTGTTTACATGGAGCTGGACGCTTGTTTCTTTCGCAAGATGGATTGTTTACATGGAGCTGGACGCTTGTTCCTGTTGCAAGATGGATTGTTTACATGGAGCTTGGACGCTTGTTCCTGTGGCAAGATCGATTCGGACAACACTGGTGAGTGCATGCTAGCAGCTAGCCGACTTTTCATCGTAACATGTGCGTTGTGTCACGGAAATATTTTACACTCAACACCGCAAGACAACAACGTTCAATGTTTGCAGAGCAGAGCTATATAAACACATCTGCGTCACATTAAACCGCGGTCAAGTTAGTTTTACGCCGGACATTCCATCGAGCTCAGGGCTTCAGCCAGCGGTGTGTTTTTCTTTTTCATGCCGGATTACGGCAGCTGTTTCAGCTCCCGCCTGGGAGCTCCGTGGCTTCGCATCACAATACAGCTACTAATATAAAGCATGTAAAACACTAAAAACGGGAACATGTCTGTGTTGGTTTATGCCAAGAACTGAAAAAAAATTATAACCTGCTGTTTACTCGAAATAACTTTGGCTTCTCTGAAACATAAAGTTTTAAATGGCTAAATCGGACGGATGCGTTTGCATCTTCGTCTGTGTCTGACGTCATAATCGCGCGACGGGAAAATCCATATTTATCAATTAAAAAAAGGCGCTAATTTTAAACTATTTTTGAGAGGAATTTTAATTAATTTAACATTGTTTTAGCAAAAACGATCAGAGGTCAATCTTAATATATATATATATGTTGTGCCATTTTATGGAAAGTTAAAAGATGATGTCAGTGGAGCTTTAAAGCAGACATGTCTTTTTAAATCTGTACTGATAAATGGTAGATCTGAAATCCTAATATTATTACATAAAGTTTGTTCTATATCTATCCAGGTTTCATCTAGTGCATTCGGTTTTAACCACTTTGATATATATTGTAACCTGTTGGCTAAATAGTAGTAATAAAAATTTGGAAGTTCTAATCCTCCGGTATCTTTAGATTTCTGTAATGTTTTTAAACTAATACGTGGAGTTTTATTTTTCCAAAGGAATTTAGATATAGAAGAGTCCAGGGACTTAAACCATTCAGTTGAAGGTTTATTTGGAATCATTGAGAATAAATAATTTATTCTCGGCAGCACCATCATTTTTACTGAGGCAACTCTTCCCATAAGTGATATGGGTAGAGATCTCCATCTAGTAAGATCGTCTTCAATTTTCTTTAATAGTGGGATATGATTTAATTTTATTAAATCCTCCAATTTAGGAGAGATATTAACACCTAAATATTTAATGTTACCTGATTGTAGTCTTTCATTAAGAGAATTATTAAACACGCAATTTATTGGAAGAACTGTAGATTTTGTCCAGTTTATAGAATAATCAGAAACTTTTGAAAATGAGTTTATTAATTTAATAACATTTGATATTGAGTTTCCTGAGTTCTCAAGAAAAAGCAAAACATCGTCAGCATAAAGACTAATTTTATGTTCTATATTTCTACCCTTTATGCCTTTAATATCAGCACTTTGCCTTATTGCTGCTGCTAAAGGTTAAAAAAAAAGCAAATAATGCTGTTAAAAGTGGGCAACCTTGCCTGGTGCCCCCAATTGATTATTTGTCCTGACGCACGCTGTTGGTGAACTATATAATATTTTTAACCAGTTAATGAAGTAATTCCTCAATCTCTCTCTCTCAATGCATGCAAGCGGCTATCTCTCTCAATGCATGCATGCATCTCTCTCTCTATCTCAATGCATGCATGCCTCTCTCTCAATGCATGCATCCCTCTCTCTCTCAATGCATGCATCTATCTCTCAATGCATGCATCTCTCTCAATATATGCATGCATCTCTCTCTCTCTCTCTCTCTCTCTCTCTCTCTCTC